>JAUTXW010004791.1:0-137500 GCA_030620095.1 Kuschelorhynchus macadamiae
ACATATGATAAACGACTTTCCACTTTTAAAAAATGGAAAGGAAAATTGAGACCAGAAGTGTTAGCTGGAGCTGGCTTTTACTATACTTCAATCAATGATATTTGTAAATGTTTTTATTGTGGTATTGAAATTTTTGATTGGTTAAGTTATGATGATCCTATTGTGGAGCATAAGAAATTTGCTAGGAATTGTGATTTAAATAACTGTTTATGGAAAAATAGGAATCGAATAATTGTAACCATTCAAAATAAGTCTTCAAGCTACACATTTTATATAGTATTATTAATATCCTTATTTATGAACTTTTACATATATTTAAATTAAGTATTTTATTGTTATTTTTTTACAACTGCTTTTGCTTTCGTGGTGAAAGTATCTGCTTAATGTTAATAAATTTGGAATATAATTATTAATTTGTTTTAATGACTATCAGTAGATCTCAATTTATTCTTCTTTATTTTATTTTCCAAAATGTTTTTTATGTTCATCATCCCCCTGGCGTAACACAGTGTGAAATATGTTTTTCTAATAAAACAGACATCACTCTAAGTAAATATTGTAAATTTATGAAAATTGGATTAATTAACAATAGTACAATTAGTTGGATGGAACGAATAAATGGAAATGAAAATGCAAGTAAATTTTTTAAAATTTTGTATCATTATCCAAATCGATCTATTTTTGATACAAATTGGATAGAAAGGTTAGAGTTTAAAAATAATCAGTTACAAATTTTAACCCCCAACTGTACCAATTATTATGACGGATTCAAAAATTATTACTTTTCCATCATTAGTGTTACATTAAACTTTGCATTATTTTTATACATTACCATTTTAATTATTTATCTTTATTACAAATTTCAAACTGGAAATCTATTTTTTCATTAATCCATTTTAATCGAAACTTTAAAGAAAGTGGGGATGAGAATATTTAAGTACAAGAATAACACAATATGTTTCAGTCTCGTTTAGTCATTATGAACAACGCCGTGGTTCATAAACCTTTGGAAACGCTTCTTAATTCAAAAATTTATTTTTTAAATAATTCTTTGTCAAAATTTGTTCTTGTTGGCATTAGTTTAAATGATTTTTCTCCAAAAATTATAATTGGTGGAAAAACTGGATTTTCAATCGCACTAACCGAAGAAAATTGGAAAGACATTTGTGTTCATCAAGGAATTATTGTAAACAATTTCTACTTTCCTCAAGTTGATCAAACCAGTGTGAATATAAACAACATTCATCTGCAGGTTCAGAAAATAAATGATACCCCTGTTCTACAAATTACAAAAGGCCCACACTTCATATACTTAGGACAAGAGTCTTTGGACAATTTGTGGCGATTAAAGGAAATTATTGATTATAGATTATCTATACTTAAAAGGCAAGAATTCAATACATATTTCAAAATATTTCAAAATAATATTTCATCTGATTGTGGCGACTTGTGTACGCATGTTTATAATATAATAAGTCCAACAGAAAATCCTAACAGTGAAAATGTTTCAACTATGATGGAATTACTTGCTTTATATCCTGAACAAATGGAAAACAAATTGAAGCAAAATGGAACAAAACGAAAATATTACGAAGAAAACAATGAAAATGGATCAAAAAGAAAATATTACGAAGAAAACAATATCTTTTCTGGAAGAGAACAATAAGGTGCATGTGTTAATGAAGTGGAGCTTTGCTTACAGACAAGCCCGTAGGAGTAACTTTCAGATGTGGTACTTAGATAGACTCCGTTTTGAAAAAAGAATAAATGATTGTAAACTTATTCTAGATTCGATATTATCTGAGGAACATAGAAATAAAATATATTTGACACGTTTTAATAAAAATTGTATTTGATGTTTTACTTAATAAAATTTTAGTTTAGTAAATGTGAATTTTATTTGAAATTAATTAGCACATTAAGACTTTGTAATTTGTATCAGCTAAAGCATAAAGTGAGGAACAGAAATAAAACAAATTTAACTAAAATTTAATTTCAATTTAATTAAACAATATTTTTTTTATCAATCCAGGTATTATATTTTTTATCAAGTCCTAACCATTTCACATAAACTTTGTTTCCTTTCCTTCTCAAAATCTTCTCAATAAGATACACATCGGTATGCTTTACTTTTAGTAATTCTTGCTCATAAAAACCACCCAGAATGTCCTGATTATCTTCGTCTTGAATTAAATATGTCCAAGGGTTTGTCATCTTAACTTCTTTAATGTGGAATATCTCATTTGACCAATTTGGTGTGTAACCTTTTGAAAATGCCTCTCGATGCTTGCTTATTCGTACGTGATCACCCACTTTAAACTTTGGAGATTTTATATCTAACGTTTTAGCATGAGTAAATGCAGATTTCAAGATTCTATTTTCATTTGTTTTATTTACTTGTTTTGGCTTCATTCCTATTGAAGAATGTTTTGTATTGTTATAATCTTTTACAATATCCGCTAATATATTAAACCATTTGTAATTTCCTTGAATGCTAAATATTTTCCACATATTATTCTTTAAAGTCCTGTTCACTCTTTCTACTATACTCGCTTTCAAATTGGAAAACGTGCTATAATGGTTAATTCGAAATTGTTGCATCAAATTTTGAAAATTTACATTGAAAAACTCTCTCCCTCTATCCGTTTGCAAGTTTTTTGGTGGAGTTTTTGCACTGATTAATATTTTTTTCATTGCCGCTGTTACGTCTTTTCCAGATTTAGATTTTAACGGTTCGGCCCAAACATACTTAGAAAATACATTTATGGTAATCAAGATATATTTAAATCCCTTATTAAATTTGGCATAGGGTAACATTTCAACCAAATCAGCTTGAAAAAGATCATTTAACCCTTTCACTACCACCCTTCTGCGTTTGTAGTTTTTTCTAGCAGGTTTATGTAATTCATTAACGACTTGTTGTTTAACGGTTATCATGACAACAAACTTGTTTATTCAATTTTAAGGAAGTTCACTTTCTATGTTTTGTAATAATTCGAAATATAACTTTTATATGTTTTTTCCCATTCATTCAATTTATCAATTTGTATTGTATAACTTTTTTCATTTAAAATTTTACTAATTTTAGTAATCTCCTTTTCTAACGCATTAAAGGATTTTTTTATCTCTCCAGTTAAGAAAGTAGTTGATCTACTATCACTATTTTTTAATTCCTCCTCTGTTTTATTTAATTCTTGTTCTAATTTCTTAATTACACTGGACATTATATTTTCCAAGGAAATATATTGTTGATTTTCTTCCAAAGTGAGTTGGTCAATTGTTCTACTGTTAAGAATGCTATTTTGATTTCTTTTTTTTTCATCATCTAACCTTTTTATAAAAGTTCTTAATTGTTTAATTTTTTCCTTGTGTTTTTCAATTATTACTTCTCTTATATTTGTTTCCATTATTTTATTAATTTTGTTGATATCATCACTTAATTTTTTGTCTTCCTTTTTAACATGTTCATTTAAAAATTGCAAATCTTTACTTATTTGATTTAGCGTTAGCAACTGTTTATTAACGTTTTCAATTGAGGTATAACATCCTTTAATCTGGTTTTCATACTTTAAAAAATTTTCATCAAAAACCTTAAGCTTTTTAGCAAAGATTTCATTATTTGTTTCATTTTCACCTAATCTCCTTTTTAAATTATTAATGTCACTTATTCTCTCTTGATTTTGTTTTGAAATATGGCGTCCAAATTTATCAACTGTCATGTTGAGCTTTCATTAAACAATAAATATGATTATATTTGATAGCTGTTATTTATAGTATTACTTTATCTTCTCTTAATTCTTCAATAATAGAGATAATCTCGTTACTATGAGCATTATTTCCCGCATCACTTGATGAAATTAATAAACGTAGCCTATCAACAATTTCGTTAACATTATTCCAGTATACATAGTCTGTATTTGATCTGTTTGTTTTCAAAATTAATCCCTTTCCTGTAGATTTGGCTCTAGTTGTTCTAAACGGAGGTTTTGGTTTGTTAAATGCTGTAACTAATCTTGGCAAGGTTTTTGTCTTTGTAATCCCCTTTCTTTGTAAATATGGTCCTATTATTGTAACATATTTGTGTGATGTATTTCCTTGAACTTGTTCATTTGAATCAAAATTCCTACGATATACATTTGTTTTAGCTAGAATGTTCATGTAATTATCTAAATCTTCCTTCTTATAACCTTTCGGTTCTTTTTTGAAAAGCAATTCGTATAAACCTGGCGTGCCTGTGTACGTTATTCCTCTCACTTTAATGTCTTTTCCAATAATTTCTACCGGTATCTGTGTTAAACCAAAAGAAAACTTATCCGTTTCGAGGTCATGAACTATTCCATAATAATGGTCAAATTTATGTTGTGTATCTTTCACACCCTCATCAATATATGATCTGGGTAATTCATGAAAATCTGCTAAGTAATCTTTATATGATGGTGTACCAACATAGGTTTGAATTGTTTTTCTAGTTTGTTCCAATATGTCTGACAAGTTTAAATTTGTTGTTGTGTCACTAGAAGGATCTGAAGTTTCTGCTATAACAGTTGATGACAATGGTTGTACTACAGGAGAGGAAGAAGTGATACTACTGTCATTTAAAAATGTTGGTAGTTCTGTAGGGAGTGACGGAGTTTTTCCTGTTTTCTGAATATTTTTCGTCGGAGTTGATGTTTTATAAAGCTTTGTAGGTGTTTTGAAATCTTCATACTTTGAAACTCTTTCTTCTTTTAAATCGAATGGTTCGGATTTACCAATACTTGAAATTAGCTGTTTAAGTGGTTGTGTTATTGGTCTATAAGTTTGTTCTAATTCGGACTGAGCAGTAGAAGTAGCTAATTTCAAGCTTTGATATTTCTGCTTCACGGCTTGTCTCGATCTTATTAATTCTCGAGCTAAACGTTTATCCATGCTGTACAAGTTTTAAATGAAATAAAACTGCAAATTTTTTACTTTTATAAATATATAAAGGAATCGAATTTACTCCTATATCTGCCGTGATTTACTTCACAATCTTTGTCAATTACAAGAAAACCATATGGATCCATCCAACAGTTAGCACAAATATTTTTAAACTGATCAAATGTCATATCCAATATACAGTGGTCATTATATATATGTTTTAAACTCAAACAGTCCTGTTTAAATAAAATTAATAAGTTTGCATTTTCTCGAATTAGACGTTTAAGGATTGAGGAATATCCTTGAAAAATAAAAAAACAATCGGTGTTTCTATGCCTTCCATGCGTGAAATAGTCCCTAATAATAGATTGATTATGACAAGGAATATCATCAAAAATGATAACGGAATTTGGCTTTATCTCATGAGGTGAAATAATGTTCTCATCGCTATCATATTCAAAGTATCCAATTTCTTTCATAGGTTTTAACAACTTTCTTAAATATTCATATTTTGGTTGATCTAATGACTTTGAATAAACATAGACATTTTCAAACCTAATTCCATTTGGATGCTCGAGCAGTGTAAGCATAACGTTGGTTTTACCGCTACCACTGCAACCAACTATAAGCCCTCTTTTTGAACCACCGCAAAATAAGTCACCATGCTTTCTCAACTGTTTACTTAAAATTTTTTCGTCATGATTATTTACTGGTAATGAGAATTTTTGTTTTTCAATCCTCATTCTTAATCACACTAGTAAATATTTTTAGCTGTAAAAGTATTTATACCAGAAAAATGTCAATGTGCTTTTAGTATAAAAAGAACTTCAATGACTGTGGGTCGCCATAAGTTGAAAAAAACTATTAAAACACGTAATAGAAAAGGCTCTGGTTTAGTAAATAAATTAATTAGCAAACTACCTTTCGAAGTTCATATACCAGGATATAATTATTGTGGTCCCGGCACCAACTTGGAAAAAAGATTAACTAGAGGTGACGTTGGTATAAATCCATTGGATTCCGCTTGCAAAGAACATGATATATCTTACTCTCAGACTGAAGATTTATCAAAAAGACACATATCTGACCAAATATTAGAAAAAAAAGCCTGGGATAGGGTAAAAGCTAAAGATTCTTCTGTTGGTGAAAAAATTGCAGCTTTAAGTGTTGCAGGAATAATGAAGGGTAAAAGAAAGTTCGGTTTGGGATTAAAAAATACAAAAGGGGGTAAACTTAAATTGAGAAAAAAACGTATCATTCGAACACCCAAAAAAATTGGAGGATTTCTACCTCTTTTGTTTCCCATTCTTGGCGCCCTGGGTGCACTAGGTGGAGGCGCGGCAGGAATTGCTAAGGCAGTAAATGATGCTAAAGCAGCTAAACAGCAACTAGAAGAAATACATAGACATAATATTGCAATGGAAAATGCTTCTAAAGAAGGGAAAGGATTATATATTAGACCATATAAAGGAAAGGGACTATTTATTAGACCTTATAAAGGAGGATCCGTCAAAATGAAAGCAATCAGACAAAAAAAAAACTCAAAATAAGTTTTCCAAAAAGAGCACTTACGAACAATGATATTATTAAATATGTAAAGCTGTTAAAAATAACTGGCTTTAGAGGTGTTTTTATGCTCGATGAACTTCCAAAAAAAATTAATCTGAAAGAATGTGGTATTGTAAATTTGGATAAAAAACAAAATAAAGGATCTCATTGGACTGCTTATATTAAAAATAACAAAAATGTAATATATTTTGATAGTTATGGAAATTTAAAACCACCTTTTGAACTTCTCAAATATTTTAATTCGAATGGCAAAGTGGATGTATTTTATACTTATGAAAATAAACAAAAATTTAATTCATATAACTGTGGTCAACTATCCCTAAAATTTTTGCAAAAAAATATATAAACTCATTATTTATTGTAATATCTCATTCATAAATAAACTGCAATGTCTACCACAATTGCCATATCAGGAAACAGTTCTGTTTTGTCTGCTGATTTTAATCCGCCCATATATTTAGAGGATGAAAAACAATATTACCTGGGTTTAGCTGATTTTGAAACGTTTATGACTATCCCCAATATAAAAGAAGGATATAATAAATTTTATATAGATAAAAAAGTAATTGTTATTCCCGACGGAACTTATGACATTACAGATATAGAAACATACATAAGAGAAAGTATAGAAGATTTATTTCCGAATGAAAAAAATTTTTTTCTTTTAAAAGCAAATGTTAATACTCTAAAAACTTTTTTAATGTGTAGTAGAATAATTGATTTTACCAAGGAAGATTCGATAGGAAAAATGTTGGGTTTTAATAGCAGGATACTAGAAGCTATGAAAGAGGAAGAATCAGATAATGTTGCAAAAATAACTAAGGTGAATGCTATTTGTATTGACTGTAATATTTGTGTTGGTTCTTACAATAATGGTAAACCTGTTCATATTATTCACCAGTTTTATCCAACTGTAGCTCCAGGGTATAAAATAGTTGAATCTCCTTTGCCCATTTTGTATTTTCCAGTTAGCGTCAAAGCAATTAACAATATAACAGTTAAAATAGTTGATCAAGACGGAGAACTTATCAGTTTTAGAGGAGAAACTATAACAGTAAGGTTACATTTACAAACAAGTGAAATATAAAATGGTTGTTAGATATAATAGAGCCTTTGGGATGAGACTTGCCCCTACCACTATCAACAAAGTAAAAACTTATAAAAAGAAAAAGCCTAAACAACAGTTCAGTATCAAATCCAACACCAACAAGTTAAGACGAGATAATCGTAAATTTCTCACATCCTTGGGTTTCACTGTTTTAAAATAATGAACATATTAAACGTAAACGAAAAGCTTTATGTAGACAATTCCATCGTCAGTTCTGAGCTTCACACATATCAACCATATATTTCTTCAAAATTCGATTACAATGATGAAATAAGGATCCCAATTCAAGAACTCGATGCTTACACTCTACCATCAGATAGTTTACTTTATATCGAAGGAAAATTAACTAATACAGAAGGTAAATATAAGAAAGAATTGCTATTTATTAACAATGGTATAGCCTTTTTGTTCAGAGAAATCCGCTATGAACTAAACGGAATTACTATAGATTCAATAAGAAATGTTGGATTAGCATCAACCTTAAAAAGCTACCTTTCTCACAATACCAACGAAAGTTTAAAACTGGAAAATGCAGGTTGGTTTCCACATCGGAAAGAAGGTGATACAATTTTAGTTGATAATGATGGAAAATTCTCCGTATCCATACCACTAAAAATGCTTCTAGGATTTTTTGAAGATTACAGAAAAATTATTATGAATATGAAACAGGAATTGGTTCTTATTAGATCAACTGATGATTTAGATGGTGTTATTTTCAAAGAAGATCCGGCACACCTTGTTACTGCTCCTGACACTCCATTGGTTACTTTCGATAAAATTTATTGGAAAGTTCCTCACATTCTAGTTGATATGCCACAACAACTTGCTCTATCAAAAATATTAGAATCAAATAAAGATATATTGATAGGATTCAGGAGTTGGGAACTTGTTGAATATTCTTCTCTAACCGAAACAACCCGTCACACATGGCCGGTAAAAACAACTAGTAAACTAGAAGCTCCTCGTCATGTTGTGATTGGCTTTCAAGAAAACAGAAAAGGGAAAATTGTTAAAGATATGAGTAAATTTGACAATATTACCTTGTCAAATATTAGAGTATATTTAAATTCTGAAAGATATCCTTATCACGATTTGTACTTAAATTTCGAAGAAAACAAATTTTCTGCTTTATACGAAATGTTTGCCAACTTTAGACAGTCTTACTATGGTGTTCCAAATGAACCCATTTTTAATCCTGAACAATTCAAAAACATTAGTCCTATTACACATATTGATTGCTCCCATCAAAAAGAAACAATTCAAACGGGATCCGTAGTAATGAGAATTGAATTTGAGACACACAATGCAATTAAAAAAGATACTTCTGCTTATTGTCTTATTTTACATGACAAATTATTTAGCTACAACCCTCTTACTAAAATTGTGAAACAATTATAAACTTTATCCCCACTATTTTCATATTTCGATTTAATTTAAAGAAATTTTGAAAAGCTTTTAGTTTTAATCATGACATCAAAACTACAACTACAAATTGAAAAATTTATTTTTAAAATTAATCAACTGAAAGAAGAAATTGCAAATTATTCAAGTAAAAAAAGTCTCATTAAAAAATTTGCTGCTTTGAAAATATGAGATTGGTTATAGATATTCAAGGATTCAAAGATGAAAAAAATAAATTTATACCGAAAGAGCTTGCAGCTTTTGATGGTTATGAAATGACTCATTACATTTTTAAAAAGCCTTTTCCAATGGAGTTTCTTTCACCTGATTGTCACAAGCAGGCGGTATGGTTAACGAAAAATTATCATTGTATACATTGGAATAATGGATTTACTCCATTACATCATTTCCCAAAAATAATTGAAACACTTACGAAGAAAGCAGATTTTGTTTTTGTAAAAGGAAGCGAAAAAAAGGATTTTATACAGAAATATTCTAAAAAGCATGTGATTGAAATAGATGAACAACCAGCGCTAAAGCTAATGGAACCAAAATGCTTCTATCATTCAAAATCACCTTGTATGTGTGCTTTGACAAATGTGTTATTTTTATATGACAATTGTTTTATGAATGAATAAAAAATATAAAAAAAAACTTAATTACCTTTTTATTTTGCATTAACCAACCATGATTGAATACAATTAATATGATACCTTAAATCTAATTTTCTAAATTCATTTAAAAGTTCATACTCATTTTTATATTTTAAATAATCATTACAAAATTTAGCGGCTAATTTACATTGTTTCATTCGATCTATATTATTAACATATGCTGACAAATCTTGTGCTTCTGCTTCTTCTTCGCCTACAATTGATAAATATTGGAAGTATGCAGCAGATATAATAAACTCTTCATACATTTCAGTAACCATTTGCTCCATTGTAAATATTATTAAATTTATTCTTCCTTTTATCTTATAAGGGAACTTTACAACCACTTCAGGTACATTACAGCAATATTGAATACGTAGAGTCGGTTAAATTCCTGGGTTTAAATATAAATAGCAACCTAAAATGGTCTAATCATATTGACACCTTAACTAAAAAACTTTCTACCGCCTGCTTCGCCATTCGATCAGTTTCAAAAGAACTAGACGTTCCTTCTGCCAGACTTACTTATTTCTCTTTATTTGAATCCCACCTCCGCTATGGCCTTCCCTTTTGGGGCTGCTGTACCAAAAAGTATTTTTATGCTTCAAAAGAGAGCCATTCGTTATTTGTTTGGTCTAAATAATAGAGCTCACTGCCAATACTATTTCAAAAAACATGAAATATTAACACTTCCTGCATTATTTATTTTGGAAACGGTATGTTTGCTGAGAAAACATATAAACACCCTCCCAGAAAGGCCACAACATGTATACCCTACCAGAAACTCTAGGCATGATATTTATCTTCCCATTCCTTCCACAGAATTAATAAAAAAATCAATTATTTACAACGCCATAAAACTTTACAACAATCTGCCAGTACATTTAAAATCTATCCCTATGCTTGCACAATTTCGAAAAAACACCAAAGCATACCTCATTGAGAGACCACTTTACAGCGTTAATGATTTTTTTTTCAGTGAGTAAGTCTCTTTAAATTGTCACTAAACTCGCTTGTTTACTTAAATCTTTTGTGAGTCATGTCCTAACTCATAGCATAGAATTTTGTAAATCATTATATAGGGAAAAGAACTGTCGAACATTCACTTAAAACTTAATTATTTTTGTTAGGTATTGGATTAAAAACAATTTAATTCTTTTTGTATACTACATTCTGCACTAGTTCAATATACCTTCTGTTTAACATCACAATTATTTGTATAACTATAATAACATAGAGTTTAAGGTCGCATAGTTGCAATTTTGATTTCAATGTCATCGAAATTATTCACCTCGTACATGTGTGTTTGTTTACTTTTATAAGGTTATCATGATTCATTTACTGTTTGCAATGTTATGCTATATTCTAACGTGTGTTTTACGATTTGGTAAATTGATAATTTACATTTTAAAAATAAAAGCACTGACTTGTCGAAATTATTTTCGATTAATGTTTTGATATGTCTTATTTTTAGGTATATTTTGCTTTGTCCATAAAATTGTAGAATTTTTCTGCGGCAATAAAGCATACTTTTGTTTGTTTGTTTGTTTGTTTTCAATTTCTTGAAGAATAGTATCCTCGTCAATAAATTGCTTCAAGTCTTTTAAATAGTAACCAAAGCCAATATCTTTTAGATCTTGAATAAGTTGAAAAAAATTTAATGTTTCAATGTATTTGTTGCAACAGAGGGCAGCCTTTACGAATTCCTCAGATTGATTACAATAAAAGTCTATCCACTCCGGACCACTTGCCATACAATATGAGAAATAGGTTTTTGAAAGATTACTAAATTTCTCCTCTAATAATTTAACTGCAATCAGCAACTCAGCCATTTCATTTATTTAACATAATATTTTAAATATGTAGGGGGACGTCTCTTGCGAATAGGATTAACTTTCTTTGATAATACCTGTTTTTTATCTTCGTATAATTGAAACCTCTTTTGGGTTGCAATAATAGCAGGTATAAATTGGCAATCTTCTCCTATAAATTCTATTAGGTGGCTTAATTCTCCTACAAAGTATGATTTCCCAAATGTATTGAAAAACGTAGTAAGGCTTATAATTCCTTCTAAATAATCATCACAACAGTCAATTGCTTCCAAATAATCTCGTTTCAGTGGATAAAACAGCTTGGTGTATTCATCTTTCGAAATCACTTCAAAGAAATTGAGATATTTAACTTTTAACTGTCTGATAGTTGTCGAGCACAGCTTAGTAAATGTGTCTCGGCATACTAAAATGATCATGATGCACCTATTTATAAGACTTAAGAATGCAAAATCAAATGTGGGAGAACAAAGAGAAAAAATTAAAAATATGATGCGAATGAGAATAAAAGGGGAGGAAGTTAAGAATGAGGGACATGAGAGAGAGGAAGAGGAGGAGGAGGCGCTCCCCTATTATAACTACTTACATCTAAATTTGGGTTCCACTGGAGACCCAGAACCTTGATGTAGGTAGGACCTTCGCTTTCGAAAGAAAAAGGCATCTGAACATCTGAATTTGGGACAGAAGATAGAATATCTGGGTGGTTACTCACCCATTTTCTTAACATAAATCCGCCCTTTTTTAAAAGGGTTATCAGTTCCGTTTGGAGACGAAGAGCGGCATTTATAGAGTTTGCGCCACAAACACAATCGTCAATATATACTGACTCTTGTAAGACTTGTGATGCTAAAGGATGATTATCTTGTTCAATATTTGCCAATTCTTTTAATGTCCGAAGGGCCAAATATGGAGCTGATGATACTCCAAAGGTTACTCTGTTAAGAGTGTATTCTTTGATTGATTCTGTCTTTGAGAAACGCCACAGAAATCTTTGAAAATGTCTGTGCTCAGGTGTAATTAATATCTGACAATACATTTGTTTAATGTCGCACGTAAACACGACAGAGAAGGTACGAAAACGTAATAAAATTGTAGATAAATCCTGATGAAGTTTAGGGCCAGAATATAAATTATCATTCAGACTCATGCCAGTGTCGCTTTTAGCACTAGCGTCGAAAACGACCCTGAGTTTAGTCGAAACGTTGTCCGGCTTCAAAACACAGTGATGTGGTAAATAAAATGCTGAAGATGAGCAGTAGTCAGAAGTCGAAACTTCGGAAATATATTCATTTTGAATGTATTCCTTGATAAAATCAGAATAAGACGACTGAAGTACGGGGTTTTTATAGAGGCGAGATTCTAGGCAAATAAAGCGTCTAAAAGCTTGAGTGTAAGTATCCCCAAAATCTGGATTCTCATGTTTAAATGGAAGTGCAACTACAAATCGGCCGGAACTGTCACGCTGAACTGACCTTTTATATATAGATTCGCACTTAATATCCTCAGGTGACAAATAGTTATTTACTGTCGGAATTTGCTCGATTTCCCAAAACTTTTGAAGAGTTGTGTCTACCTGTGGTTCAAAGGAAGCATGACAGCTAATTAAAGATAAATTTGACGTCGGATACTCTGTACGACCTTGTAGAATCCATCCAAAAATAGTCTCTAAGGCCACAGGTTGGCCTGGTTTTCCAAAAATTCTTCCAGAACCTAATACGAAGGGTACAAGCTCAGCCCCAATTAAAATATCAATAGGGCCAGGAGTCTGGAATTTTGTGTCTGCTAACTTCAAATTTTTTATATGAGACCAGTGTTGAGGATTAACCATTACCTTTGGTTGTTCTGAGCAAACCTTGGGCAAAATAATGGCTTCAAATGAAAATGTCGGACTAACTTTATCACAAGGTTTTAGAAAACATTGAGTAATGCCTTTATTGGAGGTTGAAATTAAATTATTTATTCCCTCAATGGGAACAGAAAAATGTTGCCTTTTCAGGCCCAAACGATTAGCACAGCTTTGAGAGATAAAATTAGCCATGCTGGCAGTATCTAAAAGGATACGAACTCTCTGAAAGTTTCCCCAAACATCCTTAATTTCTGCTTCTGCAGTAGAAAGCAGAACCGTGAATGGTTTATTTGAAGAAGTAGTACTGCATTGTAAAGCCTGAGCAGACTGCACTGAGTCTTGTGGGGTTAGCACATTTTCCTCTGCAGCAGCTGGGACTACAGAAGGAAAAACTGCATCCTGAAAAGAAGCTGATACCTGTCTGCCAGAGGTCCGCACTTCTGGAGATGATTGAGAGGGTGCAGTTAGCCGATTAGACTCAAAATGAAGTAAGGTGTGATGCGGAAATTGGCAAATCCTACATTTGGAAGAAGAAGTGCAGTTACGCACAGGATGTTTAAAACGAATGCAGTTTTCGCATAGTTTATGCTGTTTTACTATAGCATGCCTCTGATGAGGATTCTTGGATAAAAATAGCTGACATCTATACAAGGCATGCGTTGCTTCAGGACATGAAATACATTTATAATTTTGTTGATTTACAGGTACCATAGAAACGTAATTGGAGAAATTATGACGCTGCTTTCCTTTTGAAGGAGACTGACATGGTTGATCCAAAGATGGGCCACTCTTGTTACCTGTTTTAGATTTACAATCGAAACCCGGCATCATACATTGCACAGACTCTAAGGCCTTACATTGATTGTGTAAAAAATCAGTAAGATTTTTATAAAGAGGAATTTCGGTAGTGCTTTAATTTAACTCAAAATCTGTTCTGGTTTTAGAATCTAACTTTTGCAATAAAATGTTAAAAAGCAAGAAGTCCCAAGAATCCGTGTCAAAGTTCAAGTTTTTTAATGCCGCAAGGTTCTCTGAAAATATGTCCAGTAGATGGCGCAGATCGTTAAAGGAGGGCCTTTGCAAATGTTGAGCAGTGTATATTTCATTAAAATAAGTGGTCGCCAAAAACCGTTTATTTTGATATCTTTTAAGTAGAGTATCAAATGCAATTTGATAATTATTAGCCGTCATAGGAATTGATTTAACCAAATTAGAAGGTTCATTTTTTAGCGAAGTTATTAAATAATGAAATTTTTCTATATTTGACAAGTTTTGATTTTCATGAATAAGGTGTTTATATAAATCTAAAAAGGTTGGCCAAGATTTTAAGTTACCTTCAAAAATTGGCACATTAATTTTTGGAAGCTTTGCACTGGGCGAAAAGCCACTATTTGATGTATTTAAATTACCACTTCCCATATTTGCACAAGTAAATTCCATTTTTTTACCTTTTATGTGATATAAATATTTATCAGCTAAAATTCTGAATTTATCTTGAACCTGAAAGTCAGTGTCCTCAGAAATTAATGAAATAATTTGATTGTGATGTCTTTGAAATTCTTCATATAACGTGTCTACATATTCAGCTCTTGCCAAAAAATTTTGTTTATAAAATGGATCAGCTGTAGAATTGTTACAGTAATCGTAAATTTCATTTAATCTATTTAAAGGAATTTTACGTTTAAACTCAAGTTTAGAGATTTGTTCTTGATCAGTCATTTTAAAATTATTTTGGTTCAGGAACAAAAATATATGTATTTAATTTATAAAAGGAAGACACTGTGTAAATCACCAAATGATGCAATAAAATAAAGAAATTATTTATATGATTTTATATCTAGTCGGCGTGATATTTATAGAAAGATTTGGATAATAAAGAACTGTAAATCCACCACTATTTATAAATATACCTGAGAATATACCCAATACCTGCAAATAATAAATAAGTGTATTTATCAAAATAAATGCAAAACTCGTTTTGTTTTGAAAGGAAAACGTCAACAAAACAAGCGTTGTTGAATAGGTAGCGCGAGGCGGTTGAGTCAGCTGTTCCCTAAAAATCCAAAAAATAGCCGGGTTGGCTGTACAGCAAATTTGCGCCTACTCGATAGCAGTAAGAGCGAATGTTGGAATAGACGCACACTGTTTGAATAAAAAGAGATAGCTTTATAGAATGATTTTAGAATTGAAAAGAATAAAACTGTACCATCTGTCTTAGATTAAAAATACGATTTCTGATCGTTTAACTATGCGCTTAGAATATAGAGATAGATAGATATCGACCTTAAAATGTGTAAAAGAGATAGATATATTGGTACCACCAGATTTAAATGTTTAAATGATAACAATAAAATAAAAATGGCTAAGACGTATGAGATTTATTTTAGTGTTAAGCGAAGTAAAAATTTTTAAATTTTGTAAAAGCTAGTGCCTATCCGTGCTCGATCGGACCAAAAATGGAGCCGTAGGGCTGTTAATTGCCGAAGGACCATATGATTTCCATAGGAAAGTGAAAATTCATAAAAATTTGAGTGAAAATTACCAATTAATCGCAGACGTCGACGCACATAAAATGAAAAGCACTCACCAGTATTTCGACGTGAAATCGCTTCAAGAGAGCTCTCTATTCTATTGGTCTTCGGATCATCCTAGATTCGTGGCCTCTGGATGGTCTGGATTAATGTTCTAGGCTAAATATCACTTCACTCAAAATAAGTAAAAATGTGATGAAAGATTTGTGTAACTTTCACGTGTCTCGATACTATGTCGATTGCTTGACGTCTTAAAGTCGAGTGTGCTCGACTTGTCCCGTATTCTCTTCGATGCATACCGGCCGGGAGTTTTTTGCCCTTCAAAAAATGTGCGTATTCGCGCGCGTATATTTAAATATTATATAAATAGTAACAAAATAATAATAAATCATATAGTCTGATTAGACGTTAACGAGTAATAATACCAAAAATAAAATTAAAATATATTTTGAACTATAAAACAATAGTGCGTTTCCAACACTCTTTTAAATGACAGGGTTGCAGATCATTGTCATATAACTGGTCTTTATAGAGGTCCAGCTCATTCACTCTGCAAAATAAATTACAGAATACCTAACTTTATTCCAGTTATCTTGCATAATTTGCGTAATTATGATTCTGATCTATTTCTTAAAAAGTTATGCTTAAATGAAGAACAAGTAACAGTTATCGCACAAAACAAGGAAAAATATATTTCATTTGAAAAGCTTATTCATGTGGATAACTATTTTGATAAAAAGACACAAAAGGCTAAGAAAAAAAATATATCGTTAAGGTTCATTGATTCTTTTCACTTTCTATCCCATTCTTTATCAAAACTCTCTGAAAGCTTAAAAGATGAACAATGTAAAGAAATAAAAAAAAATTTCAATGATGAAGAAAGATTTAAACTTATTCGCCAAAAAGGTGTATTCCCTTACAATTATATTGATGATTATTTAAAATTAGAAGAAACAACTTTACCTCAGAAAGAGCAATTTTATAATACTTTAACGGATGAGTACATCAGTGATACAGAATATCAAAGAGCTGTAAAGGTTTGGCAATTGTTTAAATGTGAATCTCTTGGTCAGTACTCCGACCTTTACTTACTCTCTGATACTTTACTTTTGGCAGATATTTTTGAAAATTTTAGAAGCACTTGTTTATCCACATATAAGCTCGATTCAGCTCATTTTTACACTTTTCCAAGTTTATACTGGCAGGCGTGATTGCGTTATACTGGAATAGAGTTAGAATTGTTAACAGATCCAGATATGATATACTTTTTCACAAAAAAAGCGTTCGCGGTGGTGTGAGCTCTTGCATTTGTAGAAAATCTGAAGCTAATAATCCATTTCTTTTAAATTTTGATCCTTTAAAGCCAACTAAATACATAATTTATTATGATGCAACAAATTTGTATGGTTATGCAACGTCACAGCACATTCCAACGGGAGATTTGGTTTGGTTAACAGATAAAGAAATCAACGATTTAAATATTATGAGTATTTTTAAAAAATCTAATAAGGGATATGTTTTAGAAGTTGATTTAGAATATCCTACAAGTCTACATTCCTATCGTAACGATTTTCCGTTTTGTCCTGAAAACTTTAAACCGCCAAATTCTAAATGCATAAAATTAATACCCAATTTAAATGATAAATCAAAATTAGTTATTAAAACAATATTTGGAACATGGACTCAAGTTGAGTAAAGTTCATAGAGTTTTACAGTTTTCTCAATCTGATTGGTTGAAAAAATATATAGACTTGAATTCAAGATTAAGAAATGATTCAAAGAATGAATTTGATCGTAATACTTACAAGTTGGCAAATAATAGTATTTATGGCAAGACTATGGAAAATGTTGATAGGAGAATTGACGTAAGACTTGTTACAGAGAGGGGAAAAAAATAGAAAAAAAGATGGTGCTGAGAATTTAATTGCATATTTCAAGGACTTAACAATATTTTCTGAAAACTTGGTAGCCATTCAAATGCAAAAGATTCAAGTTACTTACAATAAACCAATATATGTAGGCTTCTCAATATTAGATATATCTAAAACTGTCATGTATGATTTCTTTTATAATTTTTTAAAACCTCTTTATCAGGAAAATATTTCACTTTTTTACACCGATACCGATTCGTTCATTTTAGAAGTGACAACTCCAAATATTTATTCTGACATGATAAAAAATATTCACAAATTTGATACATCTAATTATGAATTTGGTAATATTCATGAAATGCCTATTACAAAGTCAGTTATAGGAAAATTCAAAGATGAATATGCTGGTGAATTACTGCTTTCTTTGGTACTGGAGCAAAAGCATATTTTATTAAAACGGAAATTAGTTTGACAAAAAAAGCAAAAGGTGTTAAGAAAAGTGCCATTAAAAAGCAGTTGGATTTTATTCATTATAAAGATGTTGTTGAAAATCATTCTAAAACCTTTTGTTCAATGTATGTTTTTCGATCTAGACAACATACAATTTTTACAGAGTTAATTAATAAATTGGCTTTGAGTTCCGAAGATGATAAGCGGTATAAAATTCCCTATAGTTTTAATACATTAGCTTGGGGACACCAAGATATTGCTTTGTATCAATGGAATGCAGAACATGAAGATTTAGATATATTTATGTAGATATTATAAGGTATTTAAATTTGTTGTTTTTGAAACCAAAGTTAGTCTTCATAAGTCTTTCACAAAATGTGCTTAGAAACTTTTGACAAAGAAATTGATAACAGTTATTTTAAAACATATGAAAAACGACTTTCCACTTTTAAAAAATGGAAAGGAAAATTGAGACCAGAAGTGTTAGCTGGAGCTGGCTTTTACTATACTTCAATCAATGATATTTGTAAATGTTTTTATTGTGGTATTGAAATTTTTGATTGGTTAAGTTATGATGATCCTATTGTGGAGCATAAGAAATTTGCTAGGAATTGTGATTTAAATAACTGTTTATGGAAAAATAGGAATCGAATAATTGTAACCATTCAAAATAAGTCTTCAAGCTACACATTTTATATAGTATTATTAATATCCTTATTTATGAACTTTTACATATCATATTACAAAGTATTTTATTGTTATTTTTTTACAACTGCTTTTGCTTTCGTGGTGAAAGTATCTGCTTAATGTTAATAAATTTGGAATATAATTATTAATTTGTTTCAATGACTATCAGTAGATCGCAATTCATTCTTCTTTATTTTATTTTCCAAAATGTTTTTATGTTCATCATCCCCCTGGCGTAACACAGTGTGAAATATGTTTTTCTAATAAAACAGACGTCACTCTAAGTAAATATTGTAAATTTATGAAAATTGGATTAATTAACAATAGTACAATTAGTTGGATGGAACGAATAAATGGAGATGAAAATGCAAATAAATTTTTTAAAATTTTGTATCGTCCAAATCGATCTATTTTTGGTACAAATTGGATCGAAAGGTTAGAGTTTAAAAATAATCAGTTACAAATTATAACCCCCAACTGTACCAATTATTATGACGGATTCAAAAATTATTGCTTTTTCATCATTAGTGTTACATTAAACTTTGCATTATTTGTATACATTACCATTTTAATTATTTATCTTTATTACAGATTTCAAACTGGAAATCTATTTTTTCATTAATCCATTTTAATCGAAACTTTAAAGAAAGTGGGGATGAGAATATTTAAGTACAAGAATAACGCAATATGTTTCAGTCTCATTTAGTCATTATGAACAACGCCGTGGTTCATAAACCTTTAGAAACGCTTCTTAATTCAAAAATTTATTTTTTAAATAATTCTTTGTCAAAGTTTGTTTTTGTTGGCATTAGTTTAAATGATTTTTCTCCAAAAATTGTAATTGGTGGAAAACTGGATTTTTAATCGCACTAACCGAAGAAAATTGGAAAGACATTTGTGTTCATCAAGGAATTATTGTAAACAATTTCTACTTTCCTCAAGTTGATCAAACCAGTGTGAAGATAAACAACATTCATCTGCACGTCCAGCAAAACAAAATGCCCACACTTCATATACTTAGGACAAGAACAATTTGTGGCGATTGAAGGAAATTATTGATTATAGATTATCTATAATTAAAACAAATTCAATACATATTTCAAAATATTTCAAAATAATATTTCAGCTGATTGTGGCGACTTGTGTACGCATGTTTATAATATAATAAGTTCAACACAAAATCCTAACAGTGAAAGAAATGGAAAACAAATTGAAGCAAAATGGAACAAAAAGAAAATATTACGAAGAAAACAATGAAAATGGATCAAAAAGAAAATATTACGAAGAAAACAATATCTTTTCTGGAAGAGAACAATAAGGTGCATGTGTTAGTGAAGAGGAGCTTTGCTTACAGACAAGCCCGTAGGAGTAACTTTCAGATGTGGTACTTAGATAGACTCCGTTTTGAAAAAAGAATAAAGACTCCGTTTTGAAAAAAGAATAAATGATTGTAAACTTATTCTAGATTCGATATTGTCTGAGGAACATAGAAATAAAATATATTTGACAAGTTTTAATAAAAATTGTATTTGATGTTTTACTTAATAAAATTTTAATTTCTTGAATGTGAATTTTATTTGAAATTAATTAGCACATAAGAGTAGGTACTTTTCAGACATCGTAATTTGTATCAGCTAAAGCATAAAGTGAGGAACAGAAATAAAACAAATTTAACTAAAATTTGGTTTTAATTTAACTAAGCAATATTATTTTTATCAATCCGTGTATTATATTTTTTATCAAGTCCTAACCATTTCACATAAACTTTGTTTCCTTTCCTTCTCAAAATCTTGTCAATAAGATACACATAGGTATGCTTTACTTTTATTAATTCTTGCTCATAAAAACCACCCAGAATGTTCTGATTATCCTCGTCTTGAATTAAATATGTCCAGGGGTTTGTCATCTTAACTTCTTTAATGTGGAATATCTCATTTGACCAATTTGGTGTGTAACCTTTCGAAAATGCCTCTCGATGCTTGCTTAAGCGTACGTGATCACCCACTTTAAATTTTGGAGATTTTATATCTAACGTTTTAGCATGAGTAAATGCAGATTTCAAGATTCTCTTTTCATTTGTTTTATTTACTTGTTTTGGCTTCATTCCTATTGAAGAATGTTTTGTATTGTTATATTCTTTTACAATATCCGCTAATATATTAAACCATTTGTAATTTCCTTGAATGCTAAATATTTTCCACATATTATTCTTTAAAGTCCTGTTTACTCTTTCTACTATACTCGCTTTCAAATTGGAAAACGTGCTATAATGGTTAATTCGAAATTGTTGCATCAAATTTTAAAAATTTACATTGAAAAACTCTCTCCCTCTGTCCGTTTACAAGTTTTTTGGTGGAGTTTTTGAACTGATTAATATTTTTTTCATTGCCGCTGTTACGTCTTTTCCAGATTTAGATTTTACCGGTTCGGCCCAAACATACTTAGAAAATACATTTATGGTAATCAAGATATATTTAAATCCCTTATTAAATTTGGCATAGGGTAACATTTCAACCAAATCAGCTTGAAAAAGATCATTTAACCCTTTCACCACCACCCTTCTGCATTTGTAATTTTTTCTAGCAGGTTTATGTAATTCATTAACGACTTGTTTAACGGTTGACATGACAACAAACTTGTTTATTCAATTTAAAGGAAGTTCAATTTTTATGTTTTGTAATAATTCGAAATATAACTTTTATATGTTTTTTCCCATTCATTCAATTTATCAATTTGTATTGTATAACTTTTTTCATTTAAAACTTTACTAATTTTAGTAATCTCTTTTTCTAAAGCATTAAAGGAGTTTTTTAACTCTCCAGTTAAGAAAGTAGTTGATCAACTATCACTATTTTTGAATTCCTCCTCTGTCTTATTTAATTTTTGTTCTAATTTCTTAATTACACTAGACATTATCTTTCCAAAGGAAATGTATTGTTGTTTTTCTTCCAAAGAGAGTTGTTCAATTGTTCTACTGTTAAGAATGCTATTTTGATTTCTTTTTTTTTCATCATCTAACCTTTTTATAAAAGTTCTTAATTGTTTAATCTTTTCCTTGTGTTTTTCAATTATTACTTCTTTTATATTTGTTTCCATTATTTTATTAAATTTGTTGATATCATCACTTAATTTTTTATCTTCCTTTTTAACATGTTCATTTAAAAATTGCAAATGTTTACTTATTTGATTTAGCGTTAGCAACTGTTTATTAACGTTTTCAATTGAGGTATAATATCCTTTAATTTGGTTTATATACTTTAAAAAAATTTCATCAATAACCTTATGCTTTTTAGCAAAGATTTCATTATTTGTTTCATTTTCACCTAATCTCCTTTTTAAATTATTAATGTCACTTATTCTCTCTTGATTGTGTTTAATAAAATCTAACTTAAAATTGTCGAGAATTTTTCTTTCAATATTTGAATAAATTGTATTTTCCAAAGAAGCAGAATTTATTAATTGACGTTTTGAAATATGGCGTCCAAATTTATCAACTGTCATGTTGAGCTTTCATTAAACAATAAATATGATTATATTTAATAGCTGTTATTTATAGTCTAACTTTATCTTCTCTTAATTCTTCAATAATAGAGATAATCTCGTTACTATGAGCATTATTTCCCGCATCACTTAATGAAATTAATAAACGTGCCTATCAACAATTTCGTTTATTTTATTCTAATATACATGGTCTGTATTTGATCTGTTTGTTTTCAAAATTAATCCATTTCTTGTTGTTTTGGCTTTAGTTGTTCTAAACGGAGGTTTTGGTTTGTCAAATGCTGTAACTAATCTTTGCAAGGTTTTTGTCTTTGTAATCCCCTTTCTTTGTAAATATGGTCCTATTATTGTAACATATTTGTGTGATGTATTTCCTTGAACTTGTTCATTTGAATCAAAATTCCTACGATATACATTTGTTTTAGCTAGAATGTTCATGTAATTATCTAAATCTTCCTTCTTATAACCTTTCGGTTTTTTTTTGAAAAGCAATTCGTATAAACCTGGCGTGCCTGTGTACGTTATTCCTCCCACTTTAATGCCTTTTTCAATAATTTCTACCGGTATATGTGTTAAACCAAAAGAAAACTTATCCGTTTCGAGGTCATGAACTATTCCATAATAATGGTCAAATTTATGTTGTGTATCTTTCACACCCTCATCAATATATGATCTGGGTAATTCATGAAAATCTGCTAAGTAATCTTTCTATGACGGTATACCAACATTGGTTTGAATTGTTTTTCTAGTTTGTTCCAATATGTCTGACAAGTTTAAATTTGTTGTTGTGTCACTAGAAGGATCTGAAGTTTCCGCTATAACAGTTGATGTCAATGGTTGTACTACAAAAGAGGAAGAAGTGATACTACTGTCATCTAAAAATGTTGGTAGGTCTGTGGGGAGTAACGGAGTTTTTCCTGTTTTCTGAATAGTTTTCGTCGGAGTTGATGTTTTATGAAGCTTTGTAGGTGTTTTGAATTCTTCATACTTTGAAACTCTTTCTTCTTTTAAATCGAATGGTTCGGATTTACCAATATTTGAAATTAGCTGTTTAAGAGGTTGTGTTATTGGTCTATAAGTTTGTTCTAATTCGGACTGAGCGGTGGAAGTAGCTAATTTCAAGCTTCGATATTTCTGCTTCACGGCTTGTCTCGATTTTATTAATTATCTAGCTAAACGTTTATCCATGCTGTACAAGTTTTAAATGAAATAGAAGTGCAAATTTTTCACTTTTATAAATATATAAAGGAATAGAATTTACTCCTGTATCTGCCGTGATTTACTTCACAATCTGTCAATTAAAAGAAAGCCATATGGATCCATCCAAAAGTTAGCACAAATATTTTTAAACTGATCAAATGTCATATCTAATATACAGTGGTCGTTATATATATGTTTTAAACTCAAACAGACCTGTTTAAATAAAATTAATAAGTTGGAATTTTCTCGAATTAGACGTTTAAGGATTGAGGAATATCCTTGAAAAATAAAAAAACAATCGGTGTTTCTATGCCTTCCATGCGTGAAATAGTCCCTAATAATAGATTGATTACGACAAGGAATATCGTCAAAAATGATAACGGAATTTGGCTTTATCTCATGAGGTGAAATAATGTTCTCATCGCTATCGTATTCAAAGTATCCAATTTCTTTCATAGGCTTTAACAACTTTCTTAAATATTCATATTTTGGTTGATCTAATGACTTTGAATAAACATAGACATTTTCAAACCTAATTCCATTAGGATGCTCAAGCAGTGTAAGCATAACGTTGGTTTTACCGCTACCACTGCAACCAACTATGAGTCCTCTTTTTGAACCACCGCAAAATAAGTCACCATGCTTTCATGCTTTCTCAACTGTTTACTTAAAATTTTTTCGTCATGATTATTTACTGGTAAAGAGAATTTTTGTTTTTCAATCCTCATTCTTAATCACACTAGTAAATATTTTTAGCTGTAAAAGTTTTTATACCAGAAAAATGTCAATGTGTTTTTAGTATAAAAAGAACTTCATCACTGTCCATTCCATTGGATTCCGCTTGTAGAGAACACGATATATCATACTCTCACACTGAAGATTTATCAAGAAGACACATATCTGACCAAATATTAGAAAAAAAAAGCCTGGGATAGGGTAAAAGTTAAGGATTCTTCTATTGGTGAAAAAATTGCAGCTCTAAGTGTTGCAGGAATAATGAAGGGTAAAAGAAAGTTCGGTTTGGGATTTAAAGATAAAAAAGGGGGTAAACTTAAATTGAGAAAAAAACGTATCATTCGAACACCTAAAAAAGTTGGAGGATTTCTACCTCTTTTGTTTCCCATTCTTGGCGCCCTGGGTGCACTAGGTGGAGGCGCGGCAGGAATTGCTGAGGCAGTAAATGATGCTTAAACAGCAACTAGAAGAAGAAATACATAGGCATAATATTGCAATGGGAAAAGCTTCTAAAGAAGGCAAAGGATTGTATATTAGACCATATAAAGGAAAAGGACTATTTATTAGACCTTATAAAGGAGGATCAGTCAAAATGAAAGCAATCAGACAAAAAAACTCAAAATAAGTTTTCCAAAAAGAGCACTTACGAACAATGATATTATTAAATATATAAAGCTGTTAAAAATAACTGGCTTTAGAGGTGTTTTTATGCTCGATGAATTACCGAAAAAAATTAATCTGAAAGAGTGTGGTATTGTAAATTTGGATAAAAAACAAAATAAAGGATCTCATTGGACTGCTTATATTAAAAATAACAAAAATGTAATATATTTTGATGGAAATTTAAAACCACCTTTTGAACTTCTCATATATTTTAATTCGAATGGCAAAGTGGATGTATTTTATACTTATGAAAACAAACAAAAATTTAATTCATATAACTGTGGTCAACTATCCCTAAAATTTTTGCAAAAAAATATATGAACTCGTTATTTGTTGTAATATCTCATTCATAAATAAACTGCAATGTCCACCACAATTGCCATATTAGGAAACAGTTCTGTTTTGTCTGCTGATTTTAATCCGCCCATATATTTAGAGGATGGAAAACAATATTACCTGGGTTTAGCTGATTTTGAAACGTTTATGACTATTCTCAATATAAAAGAAGGATATAATAAATTTTATATAGATAATATAGTAATTGTTATTCCCGACGGAACTTATGACATTACAGATATAGAAACATACATAGCAGAAAGTATAGAGGATTTATTTCCGAATGAAAAAATTTTTTTTCTTTTAAAAGCAAATGTTAACACTCTAAAAACTTTTTTAATGTATAGTAGAAAAATTGATTTTACCAAGGAAGATTCGATAGGAAAAATGTTGGGTTTTAATAGCAGGATACTAAAAGCTATGAAAGAGGAAGAATCAGATAATGTTGCAAAAATAACTAAGGTGAATTCTATTTGTATTGATTGTAATATTTGTGTCGGTTCTTACAGTAATGGTAAACCTGTTCATATTATTCACCAGTTTTATCCAACCGTAGCTCCAGGCTATAAAATAGTGGAATCTCCTTTGCCCATTTTGTATTTTCCAGTTAGCGTAAAAGCAATTAACAATATAACCGTTAAAATAGTTGATCAAGACGGAGAACTTATCAGTTTTAGAGGAGAAACCATAACAGTAAGGTTACATTTACAAGCTAGTGACATATAAAATGGTTGTTAGATATAATAGAGCCCTTGGAATGAGACTTGCACCTACCACTATCAACAAAGTAAAAACTTATAAAAAGAAAAAGACTAAACAACAGTTTAGTATCAAATCCAACACCAACAAGTTAAGACGAGATAATCCTAAATTTCTCACATCTTTGGGTATCACTGTTTTAAAATAATGAACATATTAAACGTAAACGAAAAGCTTTATGTAGACAATTCCATCGTTAGTTCAGAGCTTCACACATATCAACCATATATTTCTTCAGAATTCAATTACAATGATGAAATAAGAATCCCAATTCAAGAACTCGATGCTTACGCTCTACCATCAGATAGTTTACTTTATATCGAAGGAAAATTAACTAATACAGAAGATAAATATAAGAGAGAATTGCTATTTATTAACAATGGCATAGCCTCTTTGTTCAGAGAAATCCGCTATGAACTAAACGGAATTACTATAGATTCAATAAGAAATGTTGGATTAGCATCAACCTTAAAAAGCTACCTTTCCCACAATACCAACGAAAGTTTAAAACTGGAAAATTAGGGTTGGTTTCCACATCGAAAAGAAGGTAATAAAATTTTAGTTGATAATGATGGAAAATTCTCCGTATTCATACCACTAAAAATGCTTTTAGGATTTTTTGAAGATTACAGAAAAATTATTATGAATATGAAACAGGAATAAGTTCTTATTAGATCAATTGATGATTTAGATGGTGTTATCTTCAAAGAAGATCCGGCACACCCTGTTAGTGCTCCTGACACTCCATTGGTTACTTTCGATAAAATTTATTGGAAAGTTCCTCACATTCTAGTTGATATGCCACAACAACTTGCTCTATCAAAAATATTAGAATCAAATAAAGATATATTGATAGGATTCAGGAGTTGGGAACTTGTTGAATATTCTTCTCTAACTGAAACAACCCGTCACACATGGCCGGTAAAAACAACTAGTAAACTAAAAGCTCCTCGTCATGTTGTGATTGGCTTTCAAGAAAATAGAAAAGGGAAAATTGCTAAAGATATGAGTAAATTTGACAATATTATTTTCTCAAATATTAGAGTATTTTTAAATTCTGAAAGATATCCTTATCACGATTTGTACTTAAATTTCGAAGAAAACAAATTTTCTGCTTTATACGAAATGTTTGCCAACTTTAGACAGTCTTGCTATGGTGTTCCAAATGAACCCATTTTTAATCCTGAACAATTCAAAAACATTAGTCCTATTACACATATTGATTGCTCTCATCAAAAAGAAACAATTCAAACGGGATCCGTAGTAATGAGAATTGAATTTGAGACACACAATGCAATTAAAAAAGATACTTCTGCTTATTGTCTTATTTTACATGACAAATTATTTAGCTACAACCCTCTTACTAAAGTTGTGAAATAATTATAAACTTTATCCCCACTATTTTCATATTTCGATTTAATTTAAAGGGATTTTCAAAAGCTTTTAGTTTTAGTCATGACATCAAAACTGCAACAACAAATTGAAAAATTTATTTTTAAAATTAATCAACTGAAAGAAGAAATTGCAAATTATTCAAGGAAAAAAAATCTCATTAAAAAATTTGCTGCTTTGAAAATATAAGATTGGTTATGGGTATTCAAGGATGAAAAAAATAAATTTATACCAAAAGAGCTTGCAGCTTTTGATGGTTATGAAATGACTCATTACATTTTTAAAAAGCCTTTTCCAATGGAGTTTCTTTCACCTGATTGTCCCAAGCAGGCGGTATGGCTAATGAAAAATCATCATTGTATACATTGGAATAATGGATTTACTCCATTACATCATTTCCCAAAAATAATTGAAACACTTACGAAGAAAGCAGATTTTGTTTTTGTAAAAGGAACCGAAAAAAAGGATTTTATAGAGAAACATTCTAAAAAGCCTGTGATTGAAATAGATGAACAACCAGCGCTAAAGCTAATGGAACCAAAATGCTTCTATCATTCAAAATCACCTTGTATGTGTGCTTTGACAAATGTGTTATTTTTATATGACAATTGTTTTATGAATGAATAAAAATATAAAAAAACTTAATTACATTTTTATTTTGCATTAACTAACCATGATTGAATACAATTAATATGATACCTTAAATCTAATTTTCTAAATTCATTTAAAAGTTCATACTCATTTTTATATTTTAAATAATCATTACAAAATTTAGCGGCTAATTTACATTGTTCCATTCGATCTATATTCTTAACGTATGCTGACAAATCTTGTGCTTTTGCGTCTTCTTCGCCTACAATTGATAAATATTGGAAGTATGCAGCAGATATAATAAACTCTTCATACATTTCAGTAACCACTTGCTCCATTGTGAATATTATTAAATTTATTCTTCCTTTTCAATTTCTTGAAGAATAGTATTCTCGTAAATAAATTGCTTCAAGTCTTTTAAATAGTAACTAAAGCCAATATCTTTTAGATCTTGAATAAGTTCAAAAAAATTTAATGTTTCAAAGTATTTTTGGCAACAGAGGGCAGCCTTTACGAAATCCGCAGATTGATTACAATAAAAGTCTATCCACTCCGGACCACTTGCCATAGAATATGAGAAATAGGTTTTTGAAAGATTACTAAATTTGTCCTCTAATAATTTAACTGCAATCAGCAACTCAGCAACTCAGCAATTTAATTTATTTAACTTAATATCTTAAATATGTGGGGGGAAGTCTCTTGCGAATAGGATTAACTTTTCTTGATAATACCTGTTTTTTATCTTCGTATAAATGAAACCTCTTTTGGGTTGCAATAACAGCAGGTATAAATTGCCAATCTTCTCCTATAAATTCTATTAGGTGGCTTAATTCTCCTACAAAGTATGATTTCCCAAATGTATTGAAAAACGTAGTAAGGCTTATAATTCCTTCTAAATAATCATCACAACTGCTTCCAAATAATCTCGTTTCAGTGGATAAAACAGCTTGGTGTATTCATCTTTCGAAATCATTTCAAAGAAATTGAGATATTTAACTTTTAACTGTGTGATAGATGTAGCTAATTTTTCGCGATTACACATAATTCAGTTATTACTTGAAACATTTTTTTTTGTTTTATACACAATTGGTGGAAAAATTCAAAAATAACTTTTTACGCAACTCGAGCACAGCTTAGTAAATGTGTGTGTGTGTAAAAATAGCATACTAAAATGATCTTGATGCACCTATTTATAAGACTTAAGAATGCAAAATCAAATGTGGGAGGACAAAGAGAAAAAATTAAAAATATGATGCGAATGAGAAAGAAAAGGGGAGGAAGATAAGAATGAGAGACATGAGAGAGACGGGAAGAGGAGGAGGAGGAGGCGCTCCCCTATTTTAACTACTGGCAACTTTTTTTCTAATTTCACCCACATCGTATTTCTTCTGGTTTACGAGATACCTGTTGAGTGCATTCTTATATAAGACACTATATATAAACTGCGTTATCTGTATGTGGTGAAATTCGTTAGGAGGGACATTCCAGGTAAAAGACAATTTACCATTTTTTATTTGTTTTTCTTCCTTTCCATTTTGAATATATTTTCTACCATTTTTGCTTCATTTTTATTTTGTGTTTGTAAGACCGAAGTCACCGTTCTCTTAATTAGTTATATTGCATATGCGTAAATAAGAATTTATGACAATACATCTGTTTTATTTATATATTTAGCAATACTTCAAATTGAAACAAATATGGATTTTTCATCTGAATAACCTTTTTGTCCAGATCTATCATACATACAAACATTCGTTCATTTAACACAACCACTGCTACTCTAGTAAACCATTTTTCAAATTTTGTTTTTATTTCGTATTAATTTATATTTATTTTAATACTTTTATTATTTTTTGTAAGTTTATTTACATAATCTGTACGTATGTATATCGATATTTTTTTACTTACCTATTGTCATTCGATATGTCACTGACCTATCGATAACTATCGATATATCGATAAAACGCTCATCCCTAATTTTGGAGGTCATGAGCATGTTTTTAAGAGGTATAAGAATGTAAAAAATTGATATTTTGACAACCCATAAGCTTATAACAGTTGGATTTAAAACAGAAATAGTTAGAGTGAATGTTCATAAAAAAACCTTGGAAGTCATTGGCGTAATTTTTTTTTTCGATTATACAGTGTGTTAATTATTGTCTGGCAGATATTTCATAGGTGGATTAAAATGCTCTTAGAACTGTCAAGACTAGGCGCTTTGTTGGTTTTAAACCTCTTAATTATATTGACCACTTCTAATTCATTAGTATCTTCGATAAAAATGGAATTTGGTATTTTGTTTTTCTATAACATTTGTCTCTACATGAGGAGTCTTAGATGTTAGCTTTTTTTCGACTTTATTATAAAATTTATTAAATTCTTCTGCTATTTAAAATCTTCGTGTATTTGATGTCCTTTATTTTTATTTTCATTAAAGCACTTCTATATTTTTTCAATTTTTATTTACTTCGATAATATTACTACAGTAGTTTATCTAGAAACCAACTCTCTAAGTTTTTTGTATTGCCTAAACTTCTCTAGAAGGGCCACATTATTTAGACTCTTATGTTCTCTTTATGTTCTTTATATAAGTAGTTTTTATGATTCACTGACCTGACCAGAGTTTCCGTGATTCAAGCAGAACGTTTTACTTCTCTTTTTTTTTTTTCGTTTAACAATGTTGAAGCTGATTGTACATACGTTTTCAATTTATTTATAAAAATATTTATTCCGTTGTTCACATCCTGGCATTTATAGATCTCCCACCATTTTTCAGTAGACTGATGTTTTTCAAATTTTTCATGATAAAAACATACTTTATCTATATCATTTTAAATTTATATTGTAAAATTGTTATGTAATTATCTGAAGCTAATCGGCGTACTAGTGGCTCAACTTTTGCTTTTATAAAAATGTGATCAATACATGTTTTACTATTGTGCTACTCCCAAGTGATCGCCGTTTACAGCTGACTGTAATTCATAAAGAGCGCGTATAGATAGTTTTGAACATATTCAGCATGTTCATCAAGAATATCGATATTTATATCGCCCACCAAAAGACTGACATCAAAATGGCGCGAATTCTGTAACAAATAGTGATACAAGCTTCAGTGAAATCTCGAGGATAGAGAAACGGAGACCTATATACACCATCAAGGTTTATTGATGTATTTTCATAATTATCTATTATTATGTTGATAACTTTAATGTTGGCGATAATTATTAATTCATAGTTAAAATTTACCTTGCATACCTAACATAAACCACAACTCCATATTTATTATTAAGATAATGCAATAAAACTCACAGTCTGTATCCTGCAAAAATATTTGAAACTTGCAGAAATTTTTTTTTAATCTTCAAATGTTATTCCACTACATAATTAGGCGTGATCTGTCGCGGTCTCAATTTGGCTATAAAATTGTCATGTTCGGCTAACCAGTTGCTTTCACCGTGTCCTTCAACGTGCAAAACATCAAGAAATACCATGATACAAAAGAGGTTGTTATCCCTTTCGATGTTTCCTATATAATCAATAAATTTCGGTTTAAATATTATAAAATCAGATCTTGTGTCATTTAATAACGAAATATATTTCTACAAAGCGTAAGATTCAGGATAGAGTACCCTAGGGTTCATTTGTAGGATCTCTACTATTTTTTAGTACATAAATGACATTCTTCAACTTACATTTGAGTAGCTTTCGGGTGATTCGTTTAAAGCGTTCCCGACTTACTCAGGAGTGATCTGCTCTTTTTTTACAGTTTTGTGGTGCACGGAAGCTTGTGATCCCGAGGCACTTTGCTTTTCATTCACTTGTCCACTTATGCACCAAAATTTTGGCAAGTGGTTGATGCTCAAATTTTCAATAATTTGGTTAGGATTAAAAAATTGCTGATTTGTAATATTCATTCCAATGTCGACAATTAATAAATAATAAAACATTATCTTATATTTCTAGGGTAGTTAAAGTTTCGTTTGACACCTGATGGTTCACGCAGGTCGCAAGCATTTCGGTAAATATATTTTAGGCTCCACGACAGCGTGAAACTTTGGTTCGTGAATGTAAAAAAATGTGATACCAGAAACGCTTCAAAGATCATACTATTCACAGAGGACGCAACAGCCATCATTAAGTCTTGACTTCTAAGACAAATTGGATCTTAGTGTTTGGGGTGCGTTCAAATGACACAAAAGTAGTTTATCTCGAATAAACCAAGAACAAATAAATCAAAAACTCAAACAATAAATTTTTCATTTAAGATCACTTAATAAAAATGCTAAAGGTGTCAAATCTAGACACTAAATTAACATGTGAGGAACACACTACTTTATTTACAAAAAGAGTATAAAAGGCACCTTATGATTCGAAACCTTAGAAGCTGTGTAACTCAATGGTGCGCCTATGAGTGCTCACTATGGCACTTACATCTTGATATTCTGTTTTGAGAAGGCTCCGCAGGAGCTGGATTTCTCGCTTCTGATCGTGTTTTTCTCTATCAGTCTGGGTTTACCTTAGATTATTTTATGTATCATTAAGCATAGTTAAAGTGTTTTTTATTTTGTAATTGTTTATATATTTTTATTGTAAAATGGGGTTTAATAAATAAATAAATAATTTTATAAATTAACATATAAATAAATAAAGTTTTTGCTGCACAAAGAAAATGTGTGAGAGTGATTCCAGGGCTGAGATACTCAGAGTGATTCAAACGGAAGCTTTTTTCTTTAGGTTTACTTACATTGTCTCTATCTTTAATCAAAGGCAGATAATACTTTGAATAGACGATTCGTATAATGTAAAATAAATTAATCTCTAAATAGATCCCAACTTTGTATTATATTTCGTATAGTTGGGATCGATCGAGGGATTTTCCCGTGCGTTTTAATTTGTATCTGACGAACTATATATATATATATATATATATATATATATATATATATATATATAAACTTTTTACTTTTCAGTTCATTAGTTTATAAATAAAAGTTTTTTTTAAACGTGTTTATATATATATTTTTTAAATGTATAAGACAGCTGATGATAGAGCAAAGACCGTTTATACTTCGAATAGACAGAGTACCAGACACAAATAAATTTATCACATAATGCTCGTGTCGCAGTTTAATCAGAACGCACGGGGAAATCTCTCGATGGATCCCAAATAATATATAAAATAAATACAAAGTTGGGATCTATGTAGAGAGTAATTTATTTTAAATTATATGGATCGTCTATTCAAAATATTATTTGTCTTTGGTTAAAAATAGAGGCAATGTAAGCAAACTTAAAGAAAAAGCTTCCGTTTGCAGCACTCTGACTATCTCAGCCATGTAATCACTCTCACACATTTTCTTTGTGCAGCAAATACTTTATTAATTTATATGTTTATTTATATAATTATTTATTTATTTATTATTATTAAGAAATTACAAAATATTTTTTTTTATTATTTTTTTAAATAAAGAAGTGCGTTCCTCGCATGTTAATTTCGTATCTAGATATATACGAAGAAACTTGACACCTTTAGCATTTTTATTAAGTGACCTTAAAAAAAATAATGTTTGAGTGTTTGATTTATTTGTGCTCGGGTTATTCGACATAAACCACGTTGTGTCATTTGAACGTACCTCGGACATAAGATCCAATTTCTCCTAGAAGTCAAGACTTAATGATGGCTGTTGCGTCCTCTGTGTGGCGCCTAAAATATATGTACCCGAAGGCTCCTGAGCGGACAGGGGTCAAACGAAACTTTAACTATTCTAGAAATATAAGATAGTGTTTTATTAATTGTGGAATTTGGAATAAATACTACAAATCGGCAATTCTTTAAGCCTAACCAAGTCATTGATAATTTGAGCATCAAACTAAAATATTGGTGAATGAATGAACAAGTGAATGAAAAGCAGAGCGCCTCGGGTCTCAAGCTTCCGCGCACCCGAACGCTGTTAAAAAAGGGCAGACCACTCCTGAGTAACTCGGGAAAGCTTTAAACGAATCACCCGAAAGAAACTAAAATGTACAGAGAGGAATGTGGTTTATGTACTAAAAAATAGTAGAGGTCCTACAAATGAACCCTGAGGTATTCTAACCTGAATCTTATGCTTTGTAGAAATTTATTTCGTTAACAAATGACACATACTCTACAAGATCTGCCAAATAAGATTATATAAGGTTTAAACCGAAACTTATTGATTATATAGGAAACATGGAAAGAGATGACAACCTCTTTTGTCTTATGGTATTTCTCGATGTTTTACGAGTTAAAGCATGCCTTGGTGAAATAGCAATTGGTTAGCCGAATATGACAAATGTCAAAGCAAAATTGAGACCGTGACAGATGTCGCCGGATAATTTTATTTTCCATAAAATTCGAATTTTAAATAAATATTTCTGTGAGTTTCAAATATTTTTGCATGACACAAATGACTATTCACAATAGACACCTACACTATCTTAACAGCAGTTTTCATCCATTTTCTTAGTGCTTTACCTTAAGAAATTAAACTCATAGTCACTAAAAAAGTTTTAAAAAATGGGCATTTTTGAAGTGAATCCGAATACCTGGTCTGCAACTTTAACGAACTCACCTAAACCACCCAGAAAAGCGCCTGCTTATTCAGGGGTTACCCTGAATAAGTGACCCCAACTTTTCATTTTTAAATGGGACATTCTGTATATTTTTCGTTTTTCGGATTCCACAGATCGTTTTACGTCCGAGTGCACCATTTTTATATAGAATTTTGTAGAAATTTTATTTTTAAATTAAATTTTTTTACTTACTTAATTTTATATTTCCAAACTTTTTTGATACAGATCCTCACAGAATAATTTGTTATGGATGGTAAATATCTAAAGGACAGGGGCTATGTACTTTAATAAGTTTAATGGTACACGTGATTTTATTAGTTTACAGCAAAAACTAAACTAGAAACTTTAATTTTAAATGATGATTTTATATTAGCAACGCATTTCATAAATTGGGTATATGAAGAGTGTTTTATTAAAGTAAAAGTTGGTTTGTTTAAATACCTACATATTTGTTGATATTTCTTGTTCTTAATTTAAGGTTCAAAATTAAAATATGTCAACCATTAAAGGTTCGAAAGTAAAAATAACTAAAATAATAACCACAAACAATGCCATAAAAATATGGCTGGCCCCCTTCTGGCCATTTTCTTAATTGTTCGTGTGCTGCTGTTTTTGTCATACTGCGTCTGGCATAAACTCGCTTCAGTACATATCTCTCATTATCTAGTAGTTGTACTACTTCCTATGGACCTTCAAACCTTGGTTTTAATTTTCCCCTAGAAAACTAAGTATTTGCCACCACGATTTTCTCACCAACTTGATAAAGTTTTCCAGCTGATTTTTTGAGATTAAACCTAACTTTCTGAGTTTTCCTATCTTTCTCTAATCGATTAATCGCTTCCGCCTTCTTTTGCGAAAGGCTATCCACTTGCTGCTCAGGCACATTGTCTAAAATAACTTTATCTGCTGGTAAGCGATCTGTCTTTCCGAACATTAATAAATTTGGCGTAAATCCAGTAGTTTTTCACTTTGTTTCGTTCAATACTGTTTCAATTTGAGGAATTACTGAAGTCCATTTTGCTTCTTTCTTGTCATTAAGAACACTTCTCATTAAATTAGAGAGTGTTTTCATCAGCCTCTTTACTTGACCATTACCTCCAGGCATACCAGTAGCAATACGATGTAAATAGCCACGATGGTATATTAATTTATTTTTTATTTTAACATTGAACGAAAGCTTTCACGGCTGTGGTCAATTAAGAAATCATGGATTAGACTGTGTCATTCAGTGTTCCGATCTCTTGAAGTGAAGATCCCTGAAGATGCCTCGTGCAATCGAAGGCGAAACGTCGGAAAGTGATTCCATTTTGACACGGACTAATCCCAAGAACCATGATTTCTTATTTTTTTTTTTTTGATCTAATACAGTCGGGCTTGCATAAGGTGATGAGCTTTCTCGTATAATCCCTTCTTTTAACAAATCTTCTATAATTTTCTTCACTTGAATCCGCTCATCAACTTCGTTGATCAACTGTATTTGTAGCTTTCCTGTAGTTGCTGCCGAGGGGGCAGCATTTCGAGCTTTCTCTAAAATACGATTTAACTTCCGTTGACTCTGCGAACCACCTGCTCATGGATAATAGACAAGTCTGCTCCGCTGTCCACTAAATACGAAAAAGCTTGAGTTTTATTATTATAGAGAATTGTAGTTTCAGGCATAATAGCACATCATTTAATATTGACACACATTACTTTGGGCTTTCCATTTTTTTTCAACAATTTTTTTCGTCTCTTTTGCAAAACCCGCATTCAACAAAAGACGCCCTAGATTATATTACTTTGTGACCCTGATGCCAATAGTTGACAAGTCTCTTTTTTATGTCCAGTTTTTCCACAATTGAAATACTTTCCCGAAAATGCAGATCCCAAGCGGCGTCGTTTTATAGGTCCCCAAGAGTCATTACCTCGATCGGCAGCAGCGGGTACTTTTCGTTTCAAGGCGTGGCGCCTTAAGACTAGAATAAGTTCAGTAAGATTGGAAGGATTCTGCAATCTGACACTGTCAAAAATTGAATTACAATGAATATCGTCCATAACAACGGATAAAATTTTTCCCAGGGCAACTCAGAATGAAAACGATACTCTCTCTTATTTTAATGCGAGCATATTCACTAAATGTCATAAACTGCGAACATTTTATTTCATACGCTTTTTTAAATTTCTTCAAATACACTCCAGGTTCGGGACAAAGGAGCCCATCCATCATAGAAACGGCGACCCTCTCCGCGCAGTGCCTGTCCAGCCTTTAGTCTGACTAAACAATCGTCCACTTTATATTTATTTATAACACCATTTACTTCATTTAACCACTCGTGAGCTGGGTAATTACTGTTATTGGGGTCAAAACTGGTGAAATTAAATGTCATAAACTCTCTTACCTCCATTGTAGTAGTTGTTGCTATAGTGCTAGGAGTACTTACGACCGTAGGCGTCGGCTCTATCGATGTGGTATTGTTTGATTTAATCAGTGCCACTTCAGACACCAAACTCTGCAAAGTTGCCTGCTTGATCTGCAGTGTTACACCTAAATCACTTGTAACGGATACCTGGTTGCTCTCAGGTACGTCCTCAACAACACTATCACTAACTTGTGATCTGTTTTTATCATCACCAGACATTTTCCGTTTTTTTACAATGAAACAACAGCACAAAGTTCCTCACTACACAACAAACCAGACACTGTTCTTTTGAGCTCCACGCAAAAATTCGGTCTTTGTGCGATTAAAAAAAAAATTTCACAATTTTTTTATGACGCCCTGTATATCCCACTTCTGATGTTATCGTGAGTATTAATTAAAACAATTAATCGAAGTAAACACTACTATATTACTTAAAATCGCCGATATTTAACAAAAATCATAACTCAAACCGTACGGTAGAAAGCAACTCTACATACTAATATTTTAAAAATAATAATACCCAAATAAAACCTAAAATAGTATCCTAACATTAACTCTATTCATATGACAGTAAAGGCCCAGAAATCATGATCGCAGAAGGGTACCCTGTAACATAATCAAAAGCAATTCTATATATATATATATATATATATATATTAATTATAGTTAGGGGACACGATGGGATAGAAAATTCTGCAAATCCTGGAATTTTCTATGGCTTAATTAATTACACGGCTAAACTTGACAAGAAATTAAAACACCATTTCCAAGCTGCAACTATCTTGAAAGGAACTTCTAAAGAAATTCAAAACGATTTGCTAGACTTCATTTTTAAGGATTTTCCTGGAAATTGTTTCTACAGAAATAAATAACAGTAATTTTTTATGAGTTATAATTGATGAAACAGACGACGTACCTTCAAAATTACAAACAGTTATTGTATTTCAATATAATAAAGATGTCAAGGCATTTGAACGTTTTTCTGATTTTTCATAAGCCCTCAATAAACAGCGGATGCTTTTAGCTCTCTTATTTTAATAGAACTCCAACGACAAGTAAGGAAAAAAGGAATAAACTATTTGCACAGCAGTAATTTCAGTCATTTGATCGGTCAATTGACAAGCGCACAACTCTAATAAACCATTTTCTTTAGTTTTATGTAGACTTTGCTTGAATATTGTGGGGTATACTGTATATTGGCGATCATCAATAACGCCGATAAGTTATTTAAGTTAGTTAAATGAAATATTATATTATATTTTTGACATAGGCGCACGATCTCACTTTATTATATATCTCACAAGGGTGTTTATAAAATGTACCAAATTACCAAAATGTTGTTTAGAAAAAAAATCATAATATCTTTACGATTCATGCTGATTGCCATACATTTCGGTGAGAAGTTGCTAAGCCCACAAAATGTTCCATTCAGATTTGCTAAGTACATGAAGATATGTTGACATTCGCAAAAGCCTAGTTTAAATACTATCTAATTCACACATTAACTGTTAAGGACCATTTTATTTGACAGAAATATAGGCATAGTTTCATGATAAATGAATGATGTAATAAATGGATTAATTAAAACTCTATAACGAGTGTATTGAAAAGTTTACGATAATCAGGAAATGTGTTGTTGTTCTAGTTACTGTAATATATTTAAAAACATATTTTACGTGCTAAGTGTGTACGCCTTTTAAGTATGTTTAAGTTTATACATTTGTACTCTATTAATATAAATTCTTCACAACCGCAGCGTCGCATTCAATCCCCGATCAGTGTTCAGCAGCAGCGAATGGTGTGATGCCGATGAGATCGCGACTCGCAACATGTTAAGGATTATTTTTAGGTAACCTAAAAATATAATTATATTCTTCCAAAAAACTTTGTTTTTTCATTTACCAGCAGCATCGAGTGTTAAAAGTAAGCATGTCACACTGTCACATACATCTACTGCTCCGTTTTCGCCGAATCGTGCAGTATTTCGGGTGTAACACGCGAAAAATTAGAATAAAAAATTCATCATCTCACGGCATCGGCGCTTAAAGTGAGCCACAAGCAAAACGTGGAAGGCCAACGAAGAGAAAAAGCAGTAAATATTGTGTGGAGAAGAAATTAATTTATGCGACTGTAGAAAAAATAAAAATAATGGATAGGGATGGCAAAAATTGCATCATCATAAGATATATAGGATCATATTATATATAGAATCAATATATAGATACACTCAATATATCGAAAGAAACATATCGATATATTAAATAGATCAATTTTTTTAAATGATCCAAACTTTTAGACTAAACTGCTGTGCATAATAACTGCAATTCTAAAATTTTTGGGTAAAATTCAAATTGTTGTAGCTTTTCAGAGATGAGAGATATTGGGCTACGGTTTTCAGCGTATTATGGAGATATGTTTTGAAAAAAAGCCCAGTATTATGTATTTTTTCAAAGTGCGTTTCATTTTATTATACAGGGTGTGAGATGACACCGTCTTATTTTTTTAAATGTTTGTTAAGAGCGAGAACTTGTTACAGCAACTCTTAAGTTTTCTTTTTTCGACCAAAATGATCTTTGGCAAGATGCAAAAAAACAATTTCTAGCGATTTGTCGTATCTTCACTTGTTTTCAATATACAGGGTTTTTTCGAAAAAAACGACATCGTTACATTATTAACACTTCAACACGACACCCTGTACATTAGTCGGACATTGGTCACTTGATTTATTATGGGTATTTATGCCTGTAATCATATTCATAGGAGCAATGTATACATGGTGTAACATAAGTAAAAGAGAAATAACAAAATTGGAAATTAATATTTTGGTTGAATTTCGTACACTCCCTCCTTGAATCTCTTGTCAAATCTAAAATAATGAAAGCTCGCCAGTTTTGTGAGAATTTTTGAAAATAATTAATCCTTTTGTCGAAACAGTTTTTTAGGTTTTGTCTTAAATGCATTTATTATTGAATATACAGGGCGTTATTTAATAACTAATTAAGAAACGGCTACATTCTGATATTCCAGTAAATTTTTCACAATTTTTGGTTTGTTCAGCCAAAAACTAAAAAGATATGATACATGTTATGTTTCGATATTGATATACTGAGTGTTTTATATTAAGAAACCATACATTTCAATTTTCTGCCAAGCTATTGCCGTGCTATAAAATGGAATAATTAAAATAGCCCACTAATCACCGAATTAAGTGGAAGCCAATTTGGCATAATAAGACAATTTTAAATGCATTGGCACTATTGCCAGATTTATACACTTTTTTTTTTGAAAATAATAAGTAGACCTTTCACTTTTTTTAATACCTACTTCAAATACCCTTTGTATTTTATGAAATAAAACAAGCTTATTTAAACACATTATAAATAAGTCTCTATAACGGTTCTAGCTCGGTGGGGCCTTGCATTGTCATCAGCTAAGATAAAATCGATTCCAAAATTATTTGCAAATGGTAGAATGATATTTATTAAACATTCATTTCTATAAATTTCGACGTTGACAGTCCCACGAGTGATAAATAACTCTGTCTTGCCGTTTCTCATCATACCCCCAAATATGGTTAAACCTCCGCCACCAAAGGCCTCTTCAGCTGCCATATTTTCTTCGTTATACCTTGTATTCCTTTGCTGCCATACCGTTATTCGTCCATCCGAATGGTATAAAGTAACTTTGGATTCATTAGTGAATAGACAATTAGACCAGTTGTCCAAATTCCAATTAATATGTTCTGTCCACCACTTGAGTCGGGAAGCTCGGTGCTGTGGTAAAAGTCGCACACATCTGGCTCGTTTTTGATTCTTGAAAGCAACATACCTACTCGGTTTACAAATGTTAGTTGTCTTTAAGTCATTACTAGTAGTAAGCTGTTTAAAATTAAGGAACACTTGGGAGATATTCGTATAATACCATTTTTCCCGATTTGGTTTTTATTTTTTCCTTTATTTATAATTATTTAGGTAGTAATAAAAAAAATACATATTTATTGTCACTTTTCTCCTTTGCGGTATCTCCGAAATCGTTTAAAATTTCATCAATTTGTATACTGCACATTAATTAGCATCAAATTACGGAACTTTCCCCTAATTTAACCAATTTTATATCTTTACTGTTTCCGAGATCCCTACCTATGCATACACTCGAGTTTGTAATACCCTGTATATATCCTACAGCGGCATTTAAATCTCAAGTAAGTAATTCATTTTAGTAAATTTTAATATCTAAATAAGTATTTATTTATTTACCTAAGCCCGTTTTTGTTGAGATTTCTTTTCACCGTGGAATTGTTTACGAGAACATCTGTTTGTGCTCGTAAATTTGAATTAAACCAAGAAGAACTCCGTAAGGGGTGTGTTCTATCAGGTTACGTTCCATTTGTAGAGTAATTTTCGGAGGCCTACCACCACTTGTTCGGTATCTGTGAGTCCCAGTTTCATTCATCCTTTGTTGTAAACGGGTTATCACACTAGGGTGTACATTGAATAGTCTTGCAACCTCACGTTTTTTCATATTTTTATTTATTTTCGCCCCCCCCCTTAACATCATCCTAGATCCGCCCTTATTAGGAACACGTTATTGTCAAAATTTTAAGTTGTATACATTGCAAAAAACCGTGATAAATAACTTCTTTTATTTAGAGAAGTTTCCTGCAAGGCGGCTATGAAAAAATAAATGACATAATTGAAAAGCCATGTCAACTGAATGTTTATCGTTGGTAATCTGTCAGACTAAATACAAATGTGAAAAATGCGAAGACTTTCCGAGATCGAAAGAGAAAATTGCTTGAGGCTTATTTATGAAGGAATGCAAAAGATTGAGGTTGCAAGACTATACAATGTACACCCTAGTGTGATAACCCGTTTACAACAAAGGATGAATGAAACTGGGTCTCACAGATACCGAACAAGTGGTGGTAGGCCTCCGAAAATTACTCTCCCAATGGAACGTAACTTGATTCGACAAGCTAGAATTCACCCCTTACGTAGTTCTTCTTGGTTTAATTCAAATTTACGAGCAGAAACAGGTGTTCTCGTAAACAATTCCACGGTGAGAAGAAAACTCAACAAAAACGGGCTTAGGTAAATAAATAAATACTTATTTAGATATTAAAATTTACTTAAATGAATTATTTGAGATTTAAATGGATGGTTTTATACAGGGTATTACAAACTCGAGTGTATGCAGAGGTAGGATCTCAAAAACCGTAAAGATACAAAATTTGTTAAATTAAGGGAAAATTCCGTAATTTGGTGCTAATTAATATGCAGTCTAAAAATTGATAAAATTTTAAACGATTTCGGAGGTTCTGTAAAGGGGAAGAAGTGACAATAAATATGTAATTTTTAATACTACTTATTATAAAGGAAAAAATAAAAACAAAATCGGGAAAAATCGTATTTATACGTATATCTCCCAAGTGCTTCATAATTTTATTATTTTATAATCAGCTTACTACTAGTAATGACTTATTAAGACAACTTACTTTTGTCAACCGTGTTTGTTGCTTTCAGGAATCGAAAACGAGCCAGATGTGTGCGACTTTTACCACAGCATCGAGCTTCCCGACTCGAATGGTGCACGGAACATATTAATTGGAATTTGGATAACTGGTCTAATTGTCTATTTACTGATGAATCCAGAGTAACTTTATATCATTCGGATGGACGAATAACGGTGTGGCGCCAAAGGAATACAAGGTATAACGAAGAAAATATGACTGCTGAAGAGGCCTTTGGTGGCGGAGGTTTAACCATATTCGGGGGTATTATGAGAAATGGCAAAACAGAATTATTTATCACTCGTGGGACTGTCAACGCCGAAATTTATAGGAATGAATGTCTAATAAATATCATTCTACCATTTGCAAATAATTTTGGAAACGATTTTATCTTAGCTGATGACAATGCAAGGCCCCACCGAGCTAGAACCGTTATAGAGACTTTGGAAGCCTTCCAAATTAATACATTGTATTTGCCGGCAAAGTCTCCAGACCTCAATCCAATTGAGCATGTTTGGAGTCATTTAAAATTTAAATTACGCGGAAGAGCAAATCCACCGCAAACGTTAGACCAGCTTGAAGTTGCAATTAGGGAAGAGTGGGAAAACATTCCACAGTATTTTATAAATAATCTTATTTTATCAATGCCTCGAAGGTGTCAGGAGATTATCAATAAAAGGGGGGACCCACAAGATACTAACTAAATATTTTATTTTACATTTCTTCTTGAAGGAAACTTCTTTAAAATAAATAAAATTTTATATAATTTAGTAATTTAGTAGGGTTCTTTTGCAATGTCTAGAGCTTGAATATTTGATAGCAAAGTGTGGAATTTTTTTTTATTCTTTTGTTTTTTTTTGCACCCTTAGTACGCAACGTATTAATTAAAAATATTTATAAGGTGTTTAAATAAGCTTGTTTTATTTCATAAAATACAAAGGGTATTTGAAGTAGGTATCAAAAAAGTGAAAGGTCTACTTATTATTTTCAAAAAAAAAAGTGTATAAATCTGGCAATAGTGCCAATGCATTTAAAATTGTCTTATTATGCCAAATTGGCTTCGACTTAATTCGGTGATTAGTGGGCTATTTTAATTATTCCATTTTATAGCACGGCAATAGCTTGGCAGAAAATTGAAATGTATGGTTTCTTAATATAAAACACTCAGTATATCAATATCGAAACATAACATGTATCATATCTTTTTAGTTTTTGGCTGAACAAACCAAAAATTGTGAAAAATTTACTGGAATATCAGAATGTAGCCGTTTCTTAATTAGTTATTAAATAACGCCCTGTATATTCAATAATAAATGCATTTAAGACAAAACCTAAAAAACCGTTTCGACAAAAGGATTAATTATTTTCAAAAATTCTCACAAAACTGGCGAGCTTTCATTATTTTAGATTTGACAAGAGATTCAAGGAGGGAGTGTACGAAATTCAACCAAAATATTAATTTCCAATTTTGTTATTTCTCTTTTACTTATGTTACACCATGTATACATTGCTCCTATGAATATGATTACAGGCATAAATACCCATAATAAATCAAGTGACCAATGTCCGACTAATGTACAGGGTGTCGTGTTGAAGTGTTAATAATGTAACGATGTCGTTTTTTTCGAAAAAACCCTGTATATTGAAAACAAGTGAAGATACGACAAATCGCTACAAATTGTTTTTTTGCATCTTGCCAAAGATCATTTTGGTCGAAAAAAGAAAACTTAAGAGTTGCTGTAACAAGTTCTCGCTCTTAACAAACATTTAAAAAAATAAGACGGTGTCATCTCACACCCTGTATAATAAAATGAAACGCACTTTGAAAAAATACATAATACTGGGCTTTTTTTCAAAACATATCTCCATAATACGCTGAAAACCGTAGCCCAATATCTCTCATCCCTGAAAAGTTACAGCAATTTGAATTTTACACAAAAATTTTAGAATTGCAGTTATTATGCACAGCAGTTTATATTATTAAGACTATCGGCGCTTTTTTATAACATTGCAGAGGAATTATTTAATGTTTTTACCGCAGCACTAATAAATTGGGTTACTTGATCGGCGCCCACATTAGAGGTCACAGTTCTTTTTTACTATGGGCTATTCGGGCTTACCCGAACCAGCAATATCCTGAATCAGGTGATGATGGAAATTACCCATTTTGAGCAATTTCAGATTTCAAATACCTTATAGCATTGGAAGCTGCAATAGGATTCCTAAACGCAGATTTTTAATTCTTGTGTCTAATATTGTAGTTACAGCGGCCAAAAGTGATTTTTCAATATTACTAAATGGTTTTTGAAACCCTATGAACAGTTGTGTTTTTAGATTCTTCCCAATATTAGAAGAAGATGCTTGATGTTCATATATTTCCAAAAGACAAGCAGCCATTGAAATGATCTGGATGTTACGTTATTTTGCCCACTTATTTCATTAATCAACTGCTCCAAAGGATAGAGCAATCTCCTAATTTCTTTTATTTGTTCAATCCTACTGCCATTTGTCAGTACTGAAGCGTTTACATTCAAAAGTGTAATCAGCAAAATTAGGAAGACTAATTTTACACACCTATTCAACACGTAAACAATCGAATTCCATCAAGCTTTAGCGCGTGGGATAATTTTCTTTCTATGCCTTCTGTTGTCCCAGCTTTCAGTTTTATTTTTGTAAGTTGAATATATGTTAACCAGCCAAATATGTATCGTTATACGGTTTAGATTTTAGCTAGTTGGGAAAAAATACTTGATTATTTTATAGTTATTAAGATGGCCCCTAGAGGGCGTGTTATTTGTAACTATCTTCAGATTGATCTCTTCAGCAGGACAAAGTAGTCCTAGAGCTATGTATTGACGTAAGTTTTCAGAGCAAAAGCAAATGCAAAAGTCGAATTTGACAAAACCAAAAGCAAGAGCGGAGATTTTATTTCTTTGCATAAAGCATTCAATGAACCGAGAATTCGTGATTCGTACGATCGTATATATATATATATATATATATATATATATATATATATATATATATATATATATATACTTTTTTGTTATTTTTATCTTGTTAGTTATAAAGAATCACTAGGTTAAATCTCCTTATTCTCTTTATGTTTTGACTAATTAACTATGAATATTTTAAACTAAATCTAGTGACTACTGAATTCTAAAAAAAATATACAAATTAGTATTTATATTATTGCTTACTATTTATATACCTATATTAACATATAGGATATTGTAAACATTTGCTGCCATTATTTTGGTTGGTATTCAAAGAAGAGGAAAAATTAATAAATCCATAATAATTTGTAAAAAAAGGCAAATATTAAATCCACAAAAAATAAAAATCGGTAGACGAACTTAAAATATGCACAATATTTTCACCTAGACACTCTACAGATCGGATTTTAGTATTTAGAAATACAGTTTGTTTTAGTTAGTAAAGAAACCCAAATTCCTTGCTATACCTACCCCTACTTTACCATAGCACGAAACTTTTTCTCCGTTTGTTTTTTGCAAAAATAAAGTAAAGGAATCATAGTCCATCGCATATAAAAAATCACAAAATTGTAGCGAAATCGTTTTATCGGTGCGTTGTTAAAAAGTACCTATATTAAGATCAGTCGACATATAACAAAGTTATCTAAGTTAAATGACGTAATATACACTATTTCTTAACTTTTATGAAGCAATTTGGTACTTATTCTTAAAAACGCTAAAAACCAATCTTGTCTTCTAAAATCTAAAGATTTCTCTTATCAAAGTAAGTTTAATATGTTGCCTACTGCTACTGCATAATTTTAAATAAAACTACCACACAAAAAACGTTTGCTAGAATTTCGAACTTCTCACTAAGTCTGTATTTCTGATTGCCCCAAAGATTTCAAAAAATAAAATTTTTGTCCATAATATTTGACTCATACAACTGATATTTTGTTTATGTTGCTTTACTATTTTTACGATGTCCTACGGTCGTATAGATCTGCGAAGTGAGCAATGATTAATATTTTATTTGACACTTAAATTTCTGATTTTTAGCTAAAAACTTTTCATTACTTTTCATACGAAGGGAGGGGAGACCGAGATTTACCCATACGCGGATATAGTTCAAGCGAATTTACATTTCAGAATTGTTAATATCATTAATTCAAGAGAGTGTATGCCTATTTTCGCTTTTTTCGCATAAATACAAGAGCCTAGCTATGGAAGACGAATTGGATCACAATCCATGAAAAAAACTAGAGATCTAAAGTTATTAATAAAAGTCATTGGTTTGGAAAAATCTCGTTACTTTCTGCTATTTGAATCGTTATAAATAGTTTTTGACACCGATCTTTTTAAATTTTATTAGAGCGCCATTTTCTTCCGTCATGTTTCAAGTTTAATTTTTGTAATTTGAAGTCACCTTAATAGTGAAGTTTTTACGTTGGACTTTTTACCAACCTTTTTTTGGCCGCCATTTTGCTTCCATCATCAAGTAGTTTCATTATGGTGATTTTTTACATTATTTTTAAATTCTTAAGTATTACTCGATGTTTAGGCAAAATTTGAGATAAATTGGATAGGCAGTTTTTTAGTGATAATTTTTTATCATTTGACTAGGCCGCCATTTTGTTCTGCCATCTTGAATTTGAAATATAATTTTACGAGTTTATCTCTATATCACACTTAATTCTTGGACAAAACTTAAAATCAAACAAATAGGTAGTTTTTTTAAATATTTTATTGAGCCGCCATTTTGTTTCGCCATCTTCGATTAGTACCAAAATTTTACCAGTTTATTCCAGCATAATTTTTTAGGTAACTTTTAGTAAGCCAGTTATGTATTGCTTTTGGTACTGTCACATTTTATAATAATGACGTTTAGAAACATTATTTGTGACCTTGCATCATGTGCCTATTGTCTTGTCAGTTATGTCTTTAAATGTCATGATAGACTTGGTCTGAATTTAAACCTCTTTACTGTATATTTTCTTACTCAAAAGTACAACCTCTGTTTTTATTTTTATTTTCATAACAATCAACAACCAAATCTACATTAAAATTAAAATGTATTTTTCCTTTAATGACGCCCCATAAATAAGTGACTAAGGAATTTAAGTTAGGGCTAGAGGCAGGCTATTAAATATTTATAATTATTATCAAAGTTTTACGGTGGCGCTACATCATGCTGTCAAAATACGATATTGTGGAGATCCTCATAAGGAAAGATTTGTAATAGTTTTTTAATGCGTGTTCTATCTGCTACTAATGCCTTTCTCCAGTTAGAGTATAATCGTAAAAAAAAAACAGGTCAAACGTTTTCCCAAGTCATATACTGCTTGGCCCAGAAAATAAAATATGTCCGGCCAGATGTAGATTTGTCGTCACCCGAGAATGCATGTTTTTTTTTAATTCAAGTAGTAAAGAAACATTTTTCCAAAGGAAGTAAAGGTCCAGTACTAACAGGACAATCGAATTTTTAGGTAAATTATAATTTTTTTTTTTTAAACGAGACGAGATACTTTACGATTTAAAGCGTTAAAACTTACCTAAGCCAGAAAGTTAAATATATAGGGTATTAAATATGACACTGCAGATTTTCTAGTATTTTATTTATTCCGAAAATTTACACTTGGAGAAATTGTAAAAAATTATTTGAGACATTTTTTAAATGTTTTAATATTTTCTGAGATAAGATTTTAAAAAAATGGCTTCGTACGTATTAAGCTGTAACTTTTCATTGCCCTAAAAAATGGCAGCCTGTTAGATGTCTCCCGTGTCACCCGATCTTGTCAAATTTGGCTCCAAAAGCTACAGCGGTATTTTTAAAAATACTAAAGTTAGAAAGAAAATAAAAAAAAAACAAGTTTTTATAGAATATTCAGTACCCCTTAAAACTTAAATAAAATCCTTTAAATTTAAGTTTGTTAAGGGTGTTGAGAAATACGTACATGATCTTTAGGATAGCTGGGTTTTTAACTAATCTTAACATATTTTTTGCACACCCTGTATATTCTTCGTAGTTCAGACCCTACAGATTATAAAAATATTAAGACTTAAGTAGTCTTTAGTAAGAAAGCTGTACATCAAACGGCTAATTAAAAATTAGAGGTTAATATGTAAGAAAAATCTAATTTTTTCAAAAAAATGAACTGAAAAAATACCCGAAATTGTAAAAAACCTTTTAGTTTTTTTTAAATTCCACTAAGGATTAATTTGAAGCTGATTTCGCAATTAGAACCCAAAAATGATTTTTGTAAATTCTCGGAATAATTAAAATATTGGACCTAAATTTTTAGCATAAGTAAGTTTCACTTTCAATATATCTTGTTGTTTTAAAAATATTCGAATTTATCTATCTATCTTATTTATCTATCAGGGTACACGTAAGTAGTACCTATTATGATTTATGTTGTAGAACGTCTTTAATTATTGTCTAGATTTCTCTTCCGATCTAGTCTAAAGGCGTCTTTCGAACAGCACTCACTAACTTGCGCGAGCTGACCCGCATCCGCTTACTCTTTCACACGTAGGGACGTATTAAAGCAGGGGGTTGAAGGTTAATACCCACCACAGCTACTTTTATTTAAGCTGTTTGCTATTGTTTGCATTTAAGGAGCGCATAGGTGTTGTCATGGTAACGCTTGGAGTGACAAGCATCGTTCAAAATGACCATTCCAAACGTTGTTAGCCGTCCTAGATTTACTTATTTAGCTTTTTAATTCACTATTTTTAATACTAATAAATCGAGGTATGAATGGGTAATATGGAAATTCTATATGTGTCATGCGTAACAAATTCAAAGTTAGGCTGATTGTATTTGGGAATGTGAATACAGCTTTATCGCTTTGTATTAAATTAACAGAAGTGAAAATTACGTGCATTTTTCTCGAAAAAGTACTTCTAGCAGGAATTTTGTTTTTTTGCCACTTAAAAATGAATGGTAAAATTTAATTTTGATATAAACTGGTTAAATTATGATACGAATTCAAGACGGTGGAACCAAAATGGCGGCCTAAAAAATGTTAGAATAAAAACTTCAATATTCAGTTGACTTTAAGACAAAAATTAGAAGTGAAATATTACGAAAGAAAATAGCGGTCTAATGAAATTTTAAAAAATCAGTGTCAAAAACTGTGTGGAGCAAAGGTAGAAACTGGTAAAATATTGGTAGGAATACAATATGGGGGAAAATGGCGCCCAATAAAAATGTTCAAAAAGAAAGTATATATGTGTCATAAATGACTATATGCGGAACTAAATTGGGCCACCCTTCCTACGAGGGAAGTTCCGTAATTGAAAATTTACCGATTTTTCTTTGCTTTTAAAATACGGGTTTGAAATTTTGTGAGCATGGGACACCGTTTGTCAACAAAATGCCACAAAATGTAATGCAATTTTAAGTTCCTATTTAAGCATTGATTAGTAGCGTTATGAAAGAATTTTGCATTTAAAACAAAAATAGCCTAAGTTTTGTTGATATAAAATAACTTTTTAAAATATTTGTCATCATCAAGTTTTGGACCAATATATTTTTAAAACTAAAATAACAATAATATGTTTTTATTTCATTTTGCTGCCTCTAATGATTTAAATTTATTTATTATCGGTCGGCAGTATGGATAGTCTATTAATATAAAATATCCAAACAATTACGTTATTTAATACTCATTTTCAAACAGTTTTTAAATAATTTACTAAAGAAATTCAGTTTTTTTCAGAAAAAGATATTGTAGCTATTTTCGTTTTTAAGATAAATGGATCCAAACATTAAAAACATTCAATTCTGTTTTAATAACCAACACTAAAAAGTCCTTTTATAACAAGGACATTTAGGCAGTGTTTTTTTTAGAATCAATTTTCTTTCGTTACGCCTCTAACCAAGTCTGAATTAGGATTCTAAAATTGCATTACATTTTGTGGCGTGATCAGCAACATAAAACAAATGCCTATAGCTCCTCCATATTTTATCTAATTTGAAAGTATAAAAACCGACATTTAGAGGAATTTAGGGTTTATCGAAATGTAAATAAAAATGTGGGGTTTTCATTTAAAGTTTTTTAGGTGGCACGACTTCCCGCTCACCAGTAGTGAACAAACTTATCAAATATAGTTTAAAAGTTGACAAATAGTGTCTATATTCGCTTATAAAATTTCAAGCTGATATTTTAAAAAGAAAAGAAAGTTTTTATAAAAAACTAAGGGTTTTGAAAATAAAAGGAAATATTTGTATTTTTTAAAGACTTTTGTTTCCCCTAGAGCAGCGTTTCCCAAACTTTATTGATCAAGACTACTTTTTAATTTTAGAATTTTGATGTGGACACCCAGTATTTAATGATATTATTTATAAAAAAGCGAGCTGTATATTTCCAGACTTGTTGAGCGGATTTTATATTTTACCAATCAAACGTATAGCGCTAATTGCAGTGGCAAGTAACATTGTATTCAATTTTCTTTTATTATCGATTTTTCTCGCTTATTGATACAGTAGTTCGCGGATCCCCAAAGGGTCCATGGACACCATTTTGAGAAAGGCTACCCTAGAGCTTTTCTATACAGTAGAAAAAATAGTTTTATTTACAAATTTGATGCTTCAAGGTTTTTTTAACTACGCGTATTTTCGGTTTTTATGGGGCTGCTGTATATTTCTAAAGCTATCCTGTATATTGGGAAGAAATATATGTATATACTAAAAATTAGCAGAATCTGACGTGTTTTATCGTTTGTAAAAAAATCTAAACTCATTCAATTTTTTTTTTCGTTTTCAAGGCTCTGTTTCATCCTCCTATGGCTTTGTATTAAGGAAAAAAGTTTAGTAAATAAATTTTAAGAATTTTACTGTTTTCTAAATAATGCTTTTGAAATATATCCTCTTAGGCCTACAATGTATGCCAATGTATGTTGAAAAAAATGTTTTTATGTACAAAAAAATACAAGAAATTTAACGTGTTTCACCGTTTTTTAAATATTTTTTTTTTTTTTGGTTTACACGACGCTGCACCATTCCTTTAGGGTTAATAGTTTATATAGGTGCCTACAAAAAAATAATATGTTTCACCCTTTTTCGAAATCTGCATTTCTTTTAAATTACCTATATAATTGATTTATGTGCTTTCATGATATGATTTTTTACTTTTTTATACCCCTTATATATATCGATGATTTAAGCCTATGACCCCCAAAATCTAATCCTTACGAGATACTAACCTAGACCGTTTTGACTAGAAGCCAAAAAAAAGATTTACGTCAATGGACTGTGGCATATTTTCTATCATTCCATAATAATGGGTCATATTTGTGAGCAAACAAAACTAGTAAACATTATGTTGGTGCTGAACGTTAATTCCCTCTTGCTTTTAGACGATTTTAGCAGCTGTCCCATTATATATTGTATCCCGGAGGACGGAGAATCACATTTTATTTATGATTCCGAAAGGCTTTTTGGTTTTGCGTTTCATACTAACCATATGCGTCATGAAAATATTCCATTTGTTTCAAGTAGTTATTTTTGACTTAACATAACAGCTGCATGGTGTGACATTACTAAAATAATCATTTCCATTTATGTTTTAATTTAATAAAATGTGATGGATCCGTGAAATAAGGCACTCGGGGCTTGTTTATAGTGTTTATAAAAATATATACATTAAAAAACCGAGCCTAAATTTTACGATTTAAAAACCACACTGATCTTCACAACAGCTGAAATTAATCTTATGTTAAAACTAAAACTTCTTAACTTAACTTTTGTCTGTAATCACATAATTACATCCCTTATCACCTATCTTAATTACATTGGACAAGCGAATTACAAATATAATAATAATAATTAGTGGCTATTTGCTAGATTAAAATATCAATGACGGAAAACAGCTTATACTAATATCGTTTTTACAGGGTTGAGAGAATAAATTATGTTATCAAATTTAAAAAAAACATACAGGATGTTCTAGAATTACAGACACATTACACCTCCTTCCTTAAAATAAAAGTTTGAATACAATGAAAACTTTGATACAAATAATAAGTAAAATTTTGTCTTTTATTTGCTACGTCTTATTCACGTAACTTCCTCAATTTCACACAAGGATGAATACCATATTCTGTAGATAACTTCTTTTTACAAATATTAAAATTGATGCAGTTTGTAATTTGTCCATTTTTACTGAATTCAATATGTCTATGACTATGATTAGTAATCTTATTTCTACAAAAATTTCGCAAAATCTAAATAACGTATAACCTAGATATAATAAAAATAATTTTATTAGAGAAAGGATAATATAAAGGAAATATGAATTTTTACTAATTTTCGTTACAAAGACTCGTTTTGCAATTCATCAGATAAAACTTCCATGTATTTTAACTTATTAGTCACAATATTTAGACCTTCAGGGTCTAAATTTTTAAAATAGTTATTATTGTTTAGTTTCTTGTTACAATCCTCATCGAATTGAAAATTAGGTATTATAGGTGCAAATGTACTTTCTATTACAATGCTACAAATATCACTCCACTAGTTTAAAGTTTACAATTTTCGGTAACAATTTAGATTCACAACTTAATGTCCCACGTCTATCGGATTTGGACAAATATATATCCAAGAATTAGACGTTATTCGTTTATGCCACATTTAAGAATTTGTACGTAAGACACTTGTGTCGCAATATTTACGAATAGTTGTCATTGCTGATAGGACTATGTTTCGCAAATTGGTCGACTATTCGTGAAATATAACGGATCATTATGTTCATATATTATACCAGATTTATCTCAATTTTTGCAATTTTTTAAAGATGTTAACGATGCATGTACATTTCGATTCTCAGACAGTTCTAAATATTTAATAGTAGGTAGGATAAATAAATACGATTTTAATTTTGGTCGATATACAGGTAACGGTATTAAATTGTTAATAAATAATGATTTTGACCAACAGTGGCAATTTAATAATAAAAATGATTCATTCTTCAGAAAAGTAATATTGTATTTTTGCAAGTTCTAATAAAAGGTGACTATTCTGGATATTAAGGGCTAAGTGGTAAGTTGTTGTTGGTAAGTGAAATAATGTTTTTATTAATTCACTAATTAATTGTAGTGTTATAACAAAAATGTAAATAGAATTAGATTTAGCAAATAAAACGACGTTAATTATAATGGAAATTTCATTTTAAAATTCGGTTACTAGTAAAAACATTATAGCGAAATATGTTTCGATAGTGGTTTCATTTCTAAATTGAAGGATTTGTTATCTATTTATTATATATTATATTATAGTATTCTTATCAAAGTTCGTTATGGTATTATGAAAATGTGTAATAGTACTTCTCACAACTTGAATTTGTTGCGAATTTACACATGTTTTTCATTGGTTTAATATTGTTTAAAATTTCATGATAATAGGAGAGTGCCCGCTGCCGTTTACGAAGCCTATTTCTTGAGCTAAGCTTTAGGTCTAAAAGGTTTGACATTGGGTTTTTGTACTTTCAGAAATATTTATTGTTACAGTTCCTAATTCCGTCCTTAAGTTACGCTTTCAAGTTATTTATAAATAAAGTAATAGCAGCGGATTATATTAATTAAGATAGTATGAGCATTTTATGTTTAATACAGGTTTGCCGAATACTTCGGGTGTAAAAATGGTAACTCGTTTGATCAAATACGATAGTATGATTTCCCTAATTTAGAAGAATTATTAGATCTTTTCTCGTGCTTTAGCTACACTGAAGATCAAATAAAAAGCTTGAAACATAAATGTTCCCATTTCAAATCACAAATAAAAGAAAGATGGGCAAAATTCCATAAAAAAACAGACATATTTTTCAAATACATTAATTCCAGGCTAGAACGAAACTTTAAGATTTAATAACGCAATATCGACCAAGCCGGCGCGGCTAAGTAATTCTTTGAAAACTCCCGTGAAAAAAGGGAGAAAAACTGAAGACAATAGTTCAACAATAGATAAAGAATTGATTATTCATGCTGCGCAGGTCAAATTGCAGAGTGGTAGGAAAAGCGATGCTTAGTAAATTCTCAAGTTATCCGACACGTGCAGGAAAACATAAAAGTGCATATACTAAAACAATGCAAGGCGAAACTGCCCACCTGACGCCATTCCAAACACTTTTAATTATTACAGAAACTCATTTGAGCAGGAGTCAATATGAAATAATCAAAAACAAAAATAAGACATTTTTTCTTGCTATAGTCTATTATTAAAGGAAACAAAAATGTTATAGCAACTTACAAAGCCTAATTGATCATACCGTAACTCGATTTTCTAATTTCCTGCAAAAAGTTCTTAATACATTGAATTAACACGAACGAAATTCTATAAGGATTTTATGTAAATGGGTTTGCGCTGAATCATAGCATTCATAATGTAGGCATAAGTTTGAGAATGACGCTGACTCTGACGCACATATATATCTGAGCTTCTTCGTGCCTCTTCAACTGTACGCGGTGATCATTTATAATGTCCCCCCCCTCTAACTTTTTTATTTGACGTTTGGTAGAAAAACGTCAAATATAAAAGTTTCACAAAAAACAATAAGCTATTTGCAGCATACATTTTTATATATACAGGGTGTTGCCGAAATCACCCACAGATTAAAGTTATATTTTTTTAAATGGAACGCCCTGTATATTATACGCTAAATTAAATCCTATGAAAATTCTGCATATTTTTTGTATAACATGTCCTATACCCAAATACAATAGTTTTCGAAATATTTGCGATTTATTCTAAAGCTTATAATTTAGCTCAGGTGGCTGTGAAGTAGATCGATACCAACATCAAAATGTTTGTTTATAACTGACAGTGACAGTTACACATTTAGCAACATTATACGTTCTTTTTATTGTAAAATGCCCTATTCGGAAAGAGAAAAACGATTAATTTTGGAAACTTTTATCAAAGCAAATAAGAGTGCTAAATTGGCTCAAAGAGAATTACGTGTAATTAACCCCCGGATGCACATTCCGGACAAAAAACCTTTTATGGAATTTATGAAAAATTTCAACAAACATCCAGCCTAACGAGAAAGAAGAGAACAATGGAAATTGATGAAGGTAGTGATTTAAACATTTTACTAAAAGTGGAAGAAAATCCCAATATTTCCATAAGAAAAATATCGGGAAGCCTGAGAGAAGAGCTTATTGATCCAAAAAATACATCTTATGGGAGGATTCAAACCACTCTCAAAAATGCAGGATACAAGGCATTCAAAATTAGGCCTACCACAAAATTAACGCCCAGGCATCGAGAAAAAAGGGTTGAATTTTGCCATGCAATGTTGGAAAAAGTTAATGAAAATGAAGATTATTTAAAAAGTGTTTTTTGGACCGACGAGTCATCGTTTTCTACTAGTGGAATGATAAATCGAAAAAATAGCAGACAGTGGGCCACAGTAAATCCCCATTGCTACAGGGAATTTCAATTTCAAGGACGTCAAACTGTTAATGTGTGGTGTGCTATTTTAAACAATAAAATAATAGGCCCTCATTTTTTCGAAGATACTTTAAACGGTAATGGTTATATGAATTTTCTCCGGAACGAATTAGAAAACTACATGGATGAGCTCCCATTGGAGCAACTGAGAAACCTCGTCTTCCAACAAGATGGTGCTCCTCCTCATTGTGTCGTATTGGTTAAAGACTATTTAAACCAACAGTTCACGGAATGGATTGGAAAAAATGGTACGATAAACTGGCCACCTAACAGTCCTGACTTGACGCCGATGGATGCATTTTTATGGGGAACTCTAAAAGATCGTGTGAACGCAAATAACATCGAAAATAGAGAACACCTAAAAGTCTTGATTAGAACGGAAATTCAAATTCTAAATCAAGAATATTCCCAGTCTATCACTGCCGCTTTGGATCGATTACGAAGAACATACATCAAATGTATTGAAGAAAACGGGGGACCAGTTGAACAAATCCATTTGTAAGAATAAATGTATTATATTATTATCTAAATTATTAATTAAGTTTTAGAAGTTTTTTTTGTTTTTGAAGCTTTCAGGCTTCCCGATATTTTTCTTATGGAAATATTGGGCTTTTCTTCCACTTTTAGTAAAATGTTTAAATCACTGCCTTCATCAATTTCCAATGTTTTCTTTTTTCTCGCTAGTTTGGATGTTTGTTGTAATAAAAATTTCCAAAATTAATTGTTTTTCTCTTTCCGAATAAGGCATTTTACAATAAAAAGAACGTATAATGTTGCTAAATGTGTAACTGTCACTGTCACTTATAAACAAGTATTTTGTTTGTTGGTATCGATCTACTTCACAGCCACCTAAGCTAAATTATAAGCTTTAGAATAATGTTTTTATTTCTGAATGATAAAATCGCAGATATTTCGAAAACTATTGTATTTGGGTATAGGACATGTTATACAAAAAATATGCAGAATTTTCATAGGATTTAATTTGGCGTATAATATACAGGGTGTTCCATTTAAAAAAATATAACTTTTATCTGTGGGTGATTTCGGCAACACCCTGTATATATAAAAATGTATGCTGCAAATAGCTTATTGTTTTTTGTGAAACTTTTATATTTGACGTTTTTCTACCAAACGTCAAATAAAAAAGTTAGAGGGGGGGGGACATTATAAATGATCACCCTGTACGTTGTAAGACACAAAAGAAAAACCTTCTTCTCCCCGGTATTGTCGACCAATAATATTCCGTTTAGTAAAACAACCCCCGGATATTACCGAATAATACAAGTAGGAGATTTTTTGATAATCCACTATTGGCTGCTGAGATAACGGGCATCAGTTATGATTTAATATATAGATTGAAGGTGATATTGGAAACTATTTCGAGCGAACATAAAATAAATATTGAAAAATATGATGAATATGCCTTGGGTACCGCTTAGCTATATGTCGAATTGTATCCATGGTATCGAATGACTCCGACAATGCACAAAATACACTGGCCGACAAAAAAAATTTTTTTTGTTGTAACACAAATCAGAATAGCATAATCTAATAGAATGAACCTATCCAAATACGAAAATGACAAATAGAAAGTTGTAGCACGTAGGGTTTTCTTGTTAGAGTTGTAGAACCATATCGAATGTTAGGATACTTAATATCTTTAAAAAAAATTATTTCAGAAAACTCTTAACCCTGTTTATTGACTATGTTTACAGTTTTCGCCTATTAAACATACCATACATCTAAGAGAAAAGCAAACGAGAAAAATATTAACTTAAAACACTAATTATACTTTATTTTTTCCGTTTATGAGGTGTCCTATCTTCTCTCTTCTCTAGTCACCCATCATGGCTGGATCCCATCGTCCTTGGTACCGAATTTCCATTGTTCTGATATCTTGGTGAAACCTTTCACCCTGCTCGTCACTAACAGCTCCCAAATTTTTAGGAAAAAATGAGAGGTGGGATTGGAGGAAGTGAATTTTTAATGACATTCTGGCATCAAGCGATTTATAGGCATCTAAGAGTTCAGTAACTAATTGTTTATAATTTTCATCCATATTGTTGCCTAAAAATCCTCTTACTACATTAACAAATGAATTCCATGCTGTGAGTTCCTGCCTGGTAAGTTTTCCGTAAAATTGACATCGTCCAGCAATTTTCTGATTTGTGGCCCAATAACAATGCCTTCTTTTAATTTGGCATCACTTAAGAGAGACTTGTCTTAGGTATTTAAATCCATCACCATCTTTATTCAAAGTCTTCACAAAGTTTTTCATCAACCCAAGTTTAATGTGAAGAGGAGGCAAATGGACATTTTTGGGATCAACAAGAGGTATAAATTTAACATTTTGAGATCCCGGTTAAAATTCGCTTCTTTCTGGCCAAATTTTTGTTACATAATGCTGATTTATTGCACGACTGTCCCATAAACAAAGAAAACAGCAATATTTTGTAAATCCCCCCTGAAGTCCCAATAAAATCGCTATAACTTTTAAGTCCCCACATATCTGCCGTTTATACCTATTGTAGTTTATTTTATCCAAAATCGAGCGCATATTTTCATAATTTTCTTTCATTGCAACTGAATGGGCAACTGGTATAGAGGGTTTTAAATTTTCATTATGCAATAACACAGCTTTCAAGCTATATTTAGATGAGTCTATGAATAAGCGCCTCTCACGGGGAGAATGTTCAATATTAAGTTCCTGCATTAAACTGTCGATATCAGTACACGCGCACAACGAATTTTCCGTACTGTAGAATTCAGAAAACATAGCATTTCTTTTTCTGAAATTCGTAATTTTTGTTTTTTTGGGCAATAGGTTCCATTCCTTAAGACGGGAACCCAGAAGTTCTGACTGTTGCTTGGATATCCCCTAAATCATTTAATTCACTTTAGTGGGACATGTGGTAAAAGTGGGATCGGTGCACTGTTCTTTTGAGCTGCATGATGATGCGTTATCTCCATTATCTCCCAAATCAATAGCTTGCCAATTTAAAGGCGATGAAGAGTGATGTTTAACATTTATTTTATGTCTAATGTTGTAAACAACCCAGTCTAGGTAATTTTTATGTTGTAAAATGGACCCATTTTAGCCGCCCCACAATAAATAATTTACCTGCAATATAAACGGTTCTAATTAGGCTATTAAAAAATGGTACGTATTAGTGCTTTCCGAATATTTTTTTTCTTATTGAGCTGGCCTGTGTTAGAAAAATCTTGTCGGCCAGTGATATTAATTCATGGTGCAGCCATAATAAAGGGTAGCTATCAGAAGAGGCGGCAAAAGCACAAAACAAGCTGCTACTACTACTACTACAAGTACTATCAAAACTTTGCATGAAATTTTTCGAGGGAATCCTGCAACCGGGACATTTTACCGATTATTTTTGCGCTTAGACCCATTTTTGACTAGCATGAAGCGAATAAACAAACGGAAATTAAAACAACTAGTCTCTGACACTATTGCCTGCTGAGACAAATATATCTGAACCACATAATTTTTCGGAAAGCGAGGAAGAACACTTGTTTATCGAACCTTAAAATTAATTTTAATTAATATTAATTTATTGTCCATATAAATATTGATTTTTCTTGGGGCTGAATGGTAATTGTTAAGTTTTATATAAATATGTACCTTTTAGTAAGTTTTAATAAATGTTAATTCTTTACACTCAATAGCATCAGATCGGTGAAATAACCTTGTGTACGTTGTTTAAAGTTAGCTATCATCTGTTAAACAAATAACAAAAATTATTTTTAAAAGCTTCATAATTGTGTTTTAATCCAAATGACCAAGATTTACTAAATAATTAAAACACAATTGGTGAAGATTTAGTAAGTAAATAAAATACAATTACCGAAAATCATTTTACCAATTTTTTCAGGCGAATCTAAAAATGTTCCTACTTTTGTTCAGATTTTTGATTCCTTAATACTTAAAAACAATACTACTTTAAATATTTCAAAAATGCAAATATTTGGTATCTTCATTAATAGGGCCGGCTTTAGATCTAATTTCCGACATTCCTATTTTAAATTAAAATTACTTGAACGCTTACACCACAAATAAACGTTAAAGTATCTACTTAGAAGATAATAGTAGATAGCCTTACCTAAAGTATGAAAATGCCAGGGTACTTGGCGATTTATTAAATACTTTTACCAAAAATATAAGCTTTTATATATGATTTTTTTGGATGTTTGTGGGTTTTGATATAGATCCTTGGGATTTTATTTTGGGATGTTTTTAATTTGGTTAGATTCTAGTACCCGAAAATATTGTGAACAACGTTGTGCTTCGCATAATAGTTTCCAAATTTGATGATATAAATTTTACAAAAGAAACTAGAGTCTGCCCCCAAAAAAGATTTTATTAAATCAAAATCTCCACAATCACCTCAGAGACCTAAACGTTCATTTTGTGAAGAATATGAGCGGCAACTAAGATTAAAAAATAAAAATCTTTTTCTAATGCCACACAACAGGATGTACATTCCTGCATTTTTGTAAAGATAAAAATATCATCTATATACAAATAAACGGTTACAAGCGTCTACTTATAGAAAGACAATAAATAGAAGATGGTTCTCAACTAAAGTATGAAAATGGGAAAGCACTTAGCGATTTATTAAATACATTGTATACATTTACGAAAAATATAAGTTCTTTGCGGTCTACGGGTTTTGATGTCGATTCTTGGGATTTTATTTTGGGATACATGTTTTTAGAGTGGTTAGTTTCCAATATCCGAAAATATTCTGAACAACGTTGTGCTTCGCATAATATTCCCAAATTTTATGATATCATAAATTTTACAACAAAAGTCAGTCCCTAAAAAAGATTTTATTCAATCAAAATCTCCACTACCACCTCAAACACCTAAACGTTCATTTTGTGAAGAATATGAGCGGCAACTAAGATTAAAAAATAAAAATCTTTTTCTAATGCCACACAACAGGATGTACATTCCTGTTTTTTTGTAAAGATAAACATATCATCTATATACAAATAAACGGTTACAAGCGTCTACTTATAGGAAGACAACAAATAGAAGATGGTTCTCAACTAAAGTATGAAAATGCGAAAGCACTTAGCGATTTATTAAATACATTGTATACATTTACGAAAAATATAAGCTCTTTGCGGTCTATGAGTTTTGATGTAGACTCTTGAGATTTTATTTTGTATTGGTTAGATTGTAATACCCGAAAATATTGGGAACAACGTGATTCGCATATTATTTCCCAGATCTGATGATATCATAAATTAAAAAAAAAACAATGCTCATAAAAAATTTTATTAATTCAAAACCCCTACAATCACTTTAAACACCTAAACGCTCACTTCGTGAAAGATAGTAAAAAAGATTAAAACCAATTTTTTTTTAATACTACACAACAGATGTATTTTTATGTAAAGATAAGCATGTAATCTGTAGATATGCTTCATTTCTGGAGAAGTCACCTTAATTAACAAACAAAAGGCTTGTGTCAATTATCTAGTTACTAATACAACATTCAAACGTAGTTCACCTAAATGATACAAAACTTGCAATGCATACTTTGTAACATTTTAAATCAAATGATAAAACTAATTCAACTACGCCTGCTTTACATAATGGAAACCATAACTATAAACTAAACAGTAATTCTGAACATCCTACTTTGCGTTGAAAAGTATCTACTGTTGGTCTAGCCATCGGTAGCCACGAAGTTCTCTTTTGACAGTGGTGCACAGCTCTTCTTTATTACACAAATATATGCAAATAATCTGGGTCTGGAAAAATTTAGATTGGGCAGGTCATTACAAGATCAAAATACAAGAGTTTTAACCACACTACACCACAACTTGTTACGTTCTGGACGCGCGTTTCGCTAACCAAGTTAGCATCATCAGCAGATGATATAAACTAAAGTAACTTATCCTAACCGAGACTATTTATAGGTAAATGTGGTCACACTTGGTTGCACCCGACTGCACCGTTGTCAAGTAAACAATAGAGGGGACTATAGGGAATAGGCCCTCTGTCTTTATTTAGTGCTTTCTTACCACATTTAACTATTTCTATACTCTCAAATGCATCCAATAATCTATTATTAGATACATTTTTAATCAACTTAAGATTATTTATTCCTATTCGGTGATTGTTTTCCAAAGCATGTTGAGCAACGCTTGACTTTTCTGTTCTTCCGTATCTTAAATGTGCCATGTGTTCTTTAAAACGAATGTTTATGGAGCGTTTAGTTTGCCCAACATATTTTAGATCACAATCATTACAGCTAATTTCATAGATGCCACTCCGCTCCCTCAAGTCGACTTTGTCTTTGGGGTTTCCAAGGAGATTTTTTAAACTATTCTCCGTTTTGTAGGCTACTCTAAAACCTACGTTTTTAAATACTTTTTCTAGACCTCTCGTATATCTGGGATCATATGGGATTACTATGAATTTATTGAAAGCCTCAGGTATTTGAAGAGTAGTGGCATCTTTTAACATTTTCTTATGCTTATGTCTATTTACTAGTTTATGTACAAAATTATCATTATATCCATTACTTTTAGCTATATTTTTAATCCGATTCATTTCATTGTTAAAACGTTCTTTACTTAGTGGAAAATTGACTAACCTGTGAGTTAAGAAATGGAATGCTGCCATTTTGTGTTGACGGCAATGAAATGAGTCAGATGTTATATATCTATCAGTATTAGTAAATTTCCTATAAATATCAAATTCTAATTTATCGTTATTTCTAATAACTAACGTGTCGAGAAAAGGTAATTGCCCATTGTTCTCCTTTTCGTACGTAAAATTAATGGAAGGATATTTATTGTTTAATGTTTCTAAGAAAGTGTCCAAATTTTCTGTTTTAGTATCAAAAATAGCAAATATATCGTCTACGTATCTATACCATACCCTTGGGAAATACTTGAGTTCTTTTTTGAATTGGGTTTCTAATCTGCCCATAAACAAATTTGCAAGGAACGGAGATAAGCAATTGCCCATCGCAGTTCCCTCTAGTTGTTTATAATATTTATTGTTGTACTGAAAAAAATTTTGATTCATACATAATTTTGTGAGAAGTAAATACTCATCAATAATTTCTTTCTTCAAATTATTGATTTCAAGTAGTTCCTTTAGGTACTCTAAAGCTAGTGGTATGGGTACACTAGGAAACAATGAGCTTACATCAAAAGATATTAAAATTTCACCTTCTTTTAAGTGAACATTCTTAATTTTATCTAAGAATTCTAACGAGTTAGTAACCTCAAAGTTATCATACGAGATATTTAATTTGCCAAATTCTTCTACTAACCATTTTGAAATATTGTATGTTGGTGATCCAACAGCTGAAACAATAGGTCTCATGGACTTCCCAGGTTTATGAATTTTGGGAAGGCAATACAGTTTAGATAACTGTGGGTTACTATGTGTTAGTTTGAATTTTAGTTTATCGGACACAAGGTTTTTACACTGTTTTAAAGTACTTTTTACTTCTGTTATCATTTTTGATAACGGGTTTTTCTCAATTAAATCATAAGGACCAGTTTGAATCAAATTGTCTACTCTTTCAAAATAATCTGTTTTGTCTAGTATAACAACCTTATTTCCTTTGTCAGCTTTTAAATAAAAACATTCCTTTTTCTTCAGTCCCTGGATAACTTCAGTGTTTTTACGAGAAACATATTTTGACTTGTTGTTAACAACGTTTTTTGAGATTTGATTTCTGCAGGCCTCTCTAATGAATCCCTTAGTTGACTCTGGCACGTATTGAATGGAACTTTCGATATTCCCTATAATAGTTGGTAAACTATTTTTTACTGGAGGCTCTGCAAAATTCAAACCTTTATTCAAAAGGGCTATTTCTCTATTATCAAAAGACTGAGAAGAAAGATTTTCTACAATGTTCTCGACTTTCGAAGAAATTTGTTTTTGTGGTTTCAACTTTCTCAGTTTGTTTTTAAGTGAACACATTTTCTTCAAAAATTTGGCATCGATAACTACGAACATTTTTCTTTGGAAATCTAACCACTGTTCAAATTCTAAATTACTAAGCTTATAAGTGAGTTTTTTAAATAATCCGTATGCTTCAATTTCAAGCATACTTCGTTTGCTATACAGATTTTTAATTTCTAAATCTAGCCACTTTTGTTTGGCAAAAGATTCAACCTTCCCAGTAACGGGTGATTGTTTAGGGATCTTGACTGAAATGAATTTAGGGAAAACTGAAAAAGACTTGCATGATTTTAGAAACCAAATATCTGCTGCTATTAACCTAATCTTAGTACAGTACTTACAATAACTTAAACTTAATCACAAACAAATTCACTTAAAAACAAACTGAGAAAGTTGAAACCACAAAAACAAATTTCTTCGAAAGTCGAGAACATTGTAGAAAATCTTTCTTCTCAGTCTTTTGATAATAGAGAAATAGCCCTTTTGAATAAAGGTTTGAATTTTGCAGAGCCTCCAGTAAAAAATAGTTTACCAACTATTATAGGGAATATCGAAAGTTCCATTCAATACGTGCCAGAGTCAACTAAGGGATTCATTAGAGAGGCCTGCAGAAATCAAATCTCAAAAAACGTTGTTAACAACAAGTCAAAATATGTTTCTCGTAAAAACACTGAAGTTATCCAGGGACTGAAGAAAAAGGAATGTTTTTATTTAAAAGCTGACAAAGGAAATAAGGTTGTTATACTAGACAAAACAGATTATTTTGAAAGAGTAGACAATTTGATTCAAACTGGTCCTTATGATTTAATTGAGAAAAACCCGTTATCAAAAATCATAACAGAAGTAAAAAGTACTTTAAAACAGTGTAAAAACCTTGTGTCCGATAAACTAAAATTCAAACTAACACATAGTAACCCACAGTTATCTAAACTGTATTGCCTTCCCAAAATTCATAAACCTGGGAAGTCCATGAGACCTATTGTTTCAGCTGTTGGATCACCAACATACAATATTTCAAAATGGTTAGTAGAAGAATTTGGCAAATTAAATATCTCGTATGATAACTTTGAGGTTACTAACTCGTTAGAATTCTTAGATAAAATTAAGAATGTTCACTTAAAAGAAGGTGAAATTTTAATATCTTTTGATGTAAGCTCATTGTTTCCTAGTGTACCCATACCACTAGCTTTAGAGTACCTAAAGGAACTACTTGAAATCAATAATTTGAAGAAAGAAATTATTGATGAGTATTTACTTCTCACAAAATTATGTATGAATCAAAATTTTTTTCAGTACAACAATAAATATTATAAACAACTAGAGGGAACTGCGATGGGCAATTGCTTATCTCCGTTCCTTGCAAATTTGTTTATGGGCAGATTAGAAACCCAATTCAAAAAAGAACTCAAGTATTTCCCAAGGGTATGGTATAGATACGTAGACGATATATTTGCTATTTTTGATACTAAAACAGAAAATTTGGACACTTTCTTAGAAACATTAAACAATAAATATCCTTCCATTAATTTTACGTACGAAAAGGAGAACAATGGGCAATTACCTTTTCTCGACACGTTAGTTATTAGAAATAACGATAAATTAGAATTTGATATTTATAGGAAATTTACTAATACTGATAGATATATAACATCTGACTCATTTCATTGCCGTCAACACAAAATGGCAGCATTCCATTTCTTAACTCACAGGTTAGTCAATTTTCCACTAAGTAAAGAACGTTTTAACAATGAAATGAATCGGATTAAAAATATAGCTAAAAGTAATGGATATAATGATAATTTTGTACATAAACTAGTAAATAGACATAAGCATAAGAAAATGTTAAAAGATGCCACTACTCTTCAAATACCTGAGGCTTTCAATAAATTCATAGTAATCCCATATGATCCCAGATATACGAGAGGTCTAGAAAAAGTATTTAAAAACGTAGGTTTTAGAGTAGCCTACAAAACGGAGAATAGTTTAAAAAATCTCCTTGGAAACCCCAAAGACAAAGTCGACTTGAGGGAGCGGAGTGGCATCTATGAAATTAGCTGTAATGATTGTGATCTAAAATATGTTGGGCAAACTAAACGCTCCATAAACATTCGTTTTAAAGAACACATGGCACATTTAAGATACGGAAGAACAGAAAAGTCAAGCGTTGCTCAACATGCTTTGGAAAACAATCACCGAATAGGAATAAATAATCTTAAGTTGATTAAAAATGTATCTAATAATAGATTATTGGATGCATTTGAGAGTATAGAAATAGTTAAATGTGGTAAGAAAGCACTAAATAAAGACAGAGGGCCTATTCCCTATAGTCCCCTCTATTGTTTACTTGACAACGGTGCAGTCGGGTGCAACCAAGTGTGACCACATTTACCTATAAATAGTCTCGGTTAGGATAAGTTACTTTAGTTTATATCATCTGCTGATGATGCTAACTTGGTTAGCGAAACGCGCGTCCAGAACGTAACAAGTTGTGGTGTAGTGTGGTTAGAACTCTTGTATTTTGATCTATCTTCCACCACAGGTTCCAGTGTTAGGACAGGTCATTACAAGGTTTGGAAGAGACGTGTACTACTGCAAATTTCTCATATTAGTTTCTATATGCTCCATGCTTAATTCTAATTTATTTTTAATTTGGATGCTATATATTTGATAAAATTTGCGATCACTTGCCTTCCTTTTTCTACTGAAAATATAATTTATCTTTAAAACTATTTTTGGGTTTTTCGCCTGGGTCCACTATGAAGGTACCCGAGGAACGACACTGAAAAATGTTTGTTTTCTGGACATTTCGGGGGACAGTCTACCCCCGTCTTCAGCAAACCTACAAATAAAAAACTAAAACCAGAATATTTCTTATGTTTAGTATCAGAAATATAACCAGAATGGCTAATCTCTGACAAAATGTCAATGAAATTTATCTTACTAACTTACAGCTTGTTGGCCCTGCTTTTAACAAAAGCGATAATATTAATTTGCTTTTAGGTAATAATGTTTACCCTTACATTTTGACAGATGGTCGATTCTGTGATTGTGACCTCTAAAATATGTAATTTCTAGAAGTTTTGCCTATTCCATTATATCAGCAATCGTTAAACCTCTTTGCGGCAATTGTATTTGAGTTTTTTTTATTGTTTTCTTTACCGAACCGCCTTTATAGGTTTCAATAAATAATCCCTTTCCTTTTTACTTCCCTCGTAAAAGTGAAATATTATAATCGTGAAAAAATCACTCTCCAAGATTTTTTCAGATCTTCACGTTTCAGGGTCCCTAGATGACGAAAAACATGTTTTCTCAATTCCGTCGGTCTATCTGTCTGTCTGTTCGCGGCGTCGCTAAAAAGTACTTATCCTGTTGACTTCAGATTTTGGTATATATATGTGGGGATGACACATTTTGGTAAAAATCCAATATCGCGAAACAAAATGGCGGCCTAGTGAAATATTAAAAAAATTATTATTAAAAATCTTATTACTACTTATCCAATTTACCTCAAAATTTGCAAAAACATCAACTCTTGTTGAAATCAAGTGGTAAAATTTTCGTACGAATCCAAGATGGCAGAACAAAATGACAGCATAATAAAATATTTAAAAATTCAGTCTGAAAAAACTGCGCAATGGTTTAATTTCAAATTGTGTGCCATAACTAATTGTGGTATAGGCATCAAGTAGTAAAATAGGGGTACTAATTTAAGATGGCTGAACAAAATAGCGGCCAAATAAAATGTTTGTAATACGTGAAAAAATCACCCTATTCGGTTTTACACATCTTCAGGTTTTAGCGTCCCTAGATGCCAAAAAATATGTTTTTTATCAATTCCGTCGATCCCTCTGTCGGTCTGTCTCTCTGTCTATCAGTTCGCGGTATAGCTTAAAGACTACTTATCCGATTTACTTCAGATTTTGGTCAAAAATTAACGGCTATATGGGGATGACCTGGTAACATTTTGGTAAAAATACAATTTGACGAAACAAAATGGCAGTCTAGTGAAGCCTTAAAAAAAATATTATTAAAAAACTACTCATCCAATTTATCTCAAATTTTGCAAAAAACATCAAGTATTATATTGGAATCAACAGGTAATATTATGATACGAATCCAACATGGCGAACAAAATTGCGGTTTAATAAAATATTTAACAATTCAGGCTTTAAAACTGCTTTATGGTTTGATTTCAAATTATGACATAACTAATTGTGGTATAGGGATCAACTGGTAAAATTCTGGTGGCCGAACAAAATGGTGGCCAAATAAAAAGTATGTAATCGTGAAAAAATCACTCTCAGGTTTTATACGTCTTTACATTTTAGCGTCCCTAGATGCGAAAAAAATATGTTTTATCAATTCCGTCTGTCGGTTCGCGGCATAGCTTAAAGACTACTTACCCGATTGACTTAATTAAGGGTCATATGGGTACAGCCTGGTAATATTTTGGTAAAAATCCAATATGGCGAAACAAAATGGCGGCGTAGTGAAATGTTAAAAAATTATTATGAAAAAACTGCTTATCTCATTTATTTTAAATGTTTCATAAGCAAGTATTATGTTGGCATCAACTAGTAAAATTTTGGTACGAAACCAAGATGGCGGAACAAAATGGAGGTATAATAAAATATTTAAAAATTCAGCCTGAAAAAACTACTTAATGGATTGATTTCAAACTGTGTGCTATAACTAATTATGGTACAGGGCTCAACTAGTAAAACTGTGTTACTAATTCAAGATGACGAAACAAGATAGGGGCCAAATAAAATTTTTATAATCGTGAAGAAAATCACCCTCTCAGGATTTACATATCTTTATGTCTTAGCGCCCCTAAATGCCAAAAAACATGTTTTATCAATTTCGTCGGTCCGTCTGTCGGTCTGTGTGTCAGTTCGCGACATAGCTTAAATATTATTTACCCGATTGTCTTCAAATTTTGATTAAAAATTAAGGGTCATATAGGGATGGCCTGATAATATTTTGGTAAAAATCCAATATGGCGGCACAATGTTAAAAGCGTTGGATATAGTGGTGTATTATTTGGGGTTAATATCCAGTAAAAAAAACAAGTATTTTTTTAAATTGTCGACGTTTCGCAACTTAATTGTTGCATCATCAGGACACATACATAGATCATGCTTGAAACCCATATTATCAGTACTTTTACTCCGTTGCTCGGCATATATTACCCAGATATTAAGTTTCTAAATGGTTCTTGTTAACGATCCTCTTGTTTTTATGTTAGAATGGTGTATTATTTGGAGTTAGCATTCAGTAAAAAAAAAACAAAAGTTTTTTTTTAAATTGTCGGCGTTTCGCAACTTTATTGTTACATCCTCAGGACACATAAATTTTATACCATGCATGATACCCAGGAATAAGCATATTATCAGTCTTTACCTCTCCGTTGGTTCGCAGATATTAAATTTCAAAATGGTTTTCATTAACGATCTTCTTGTTGTTATGTTAGAGTGGTGTATTATTTGGGGTTAGGAAATATCTGCGGACTAATGGAGTAGGTAAAGACTGATACAGGTTTCTTGCGGGATATAAAATCTGTGTTCTGACGATGCAACAGTAAATTGGCGAAACCTCGACAATTTAAAAAAGGGCCTTTGTTGTTTTTTACTGGGTCCTAACCCCAAATAATACACCGTACAACATAACAACAAGAGGATCGTTAATGAAAACCATTCAGAAACTGGGATATTTGCGGATCAACGGAAAAGGTAAAAACTGATAATATGGGTTTCAATTTAAGATGAAGAAACAAAATGAAGGCCAAATAAATTAAACAATCAACGCAAAAAAATCTTGTTTAATTGATTTTAAATTTTGCAAAAAAATTAAATGTGAATATGGTATACTTATTGAATTTATTTTAAATTATGCCCAAAAGTCCACTGTGGCATAGGTAGAAAGGAAATGGTAAACATACTGGTAGGAATCCAATATGATGGAACAAAACTGCGTCTAATAAAAATGAAGAGACAGTATATGTAACACATACATACTATGACTATGTACTGAACTAACTTGGATCACACTTCATTCTTCCCAATAAAAGTAATAATTCATAACGAGGGAAGTTCCGGGTAAAGGAATTTACCGATTTTTTAGCCTTGGCTATTCCTGCTGCACCCCCTTCCACCGCGCCTCGTGCTCCCAAAATTGGAAGCAGGAGAGGTAAAAACCCACCAATTTTTTCGGAGCTTTTATAATGCGCTTTTTTTTATTTTAAGTTTACCATCCTTCGACCCCTTTACACCCATGCCAAACTTTCTTTTCCATTTCATAATCATAAATGAAGAATCTTTAGCTTTTACTCTTTACCAAGCTTTCTCTGCTAGAATCTTATCAGCCTCGTGTCTTTTTGATAAATCGTTAAATTGTGAGTATACAATGCCGTGATCTTTACAAGCAGCGTCTAAAGGGTTTATACCAATAACTCCTCTACTTAATCTTTTTTTCTAATTGTGTTCCCGGACCGCAATGATTGTAAGCAGGAATGTGCAGTTCAATAGGCAGATTATTAATTAATTTATTTGTTAATCCCGAACCTTCATTCTTGCCTTTCTTATTGGTCAGTTATTTTTATCAATACGGTTTTTGGTTGGACAGTTATGAGAAATCTTACGGTCCCTAATACTTACACTTGTCACTACCAAAAAGTAAGCACATTTTCCATAGCCTCCTTCTACAATTTGGACCAAAGTATTTAATAGTTTTGGAAAGTTGAAGAATTTCCAGTAATTAAAGCTACATCCTCCGAGAATGAATATTGGGAAAATATTATTTACCAACTAATTTTAAATCTGACCCAAGGTATGTTGTATCCTAAGAAATTGGTCTCTAGATTTTGGTGATATCCGATCTATTGCACTGCGCAACCTTAGAGAAACGTCTTTTACAAGATCACAAATTTTATAATATGTATTCAAATATAATAAAAGATTATTTGGCTAATAAACACATGTAACCGGTATCCACTCCTTTGTTGTCTGGTATTAAACATTATTTTTTTATTTCTCAATATGCAGTGATAAAAAAGGAATTATCAAGTACACCCTTGAGGGTGGTATTTCATGATTCTAGTCATGCACCAAAATTTATTTAAATAATGCTCTTTACACTGGTTCCAAATTGCAAAGATATATTGTTAACATATTAGTTAATTTTAGACTATATAAATATGTCGTTATATATGATAAACATCAAATTTACAGAATGATATTACTTCACCCGAAACATAGAAAGTATCAGCGAATTTTGTGGCGTTTTCCAAAGAAGACCCATAAAATATTAAAAAATAAATACTGTTACTTTCGGAGGATCTTGTTATCCGTATCTTGTAATCAGGACTCTTTAACAACTGTTACACTGATCTAACTTTAGCTTTCAAAATTCTTAATACTCGGTATTTGTATGAAGCTCTAATGACTTTTGAAATATTAGAAATGAAAAAACAAATAATCCATTTACTGAACAGAGGCGGCCTTGAAACTCGAAAATAGGTTAGTATATGCCAGTATTTGTGTATATATATTTAGTGATCTCCCTGATACATATGTTCAAAACGTTGTCAAGTCATTTGATAAGGAGGATAAGACCACTCTAAAAATATTAGATTTAAAGAGGTGCCTAATTTATAATAACTTTTTTTATTTCTATTACATACAAAATGCTTGTACGAAACATTCTATTTTATCCGATTTAGCCAGAATTGCTCCTTTAGGTTTTTTAACACCTTCTATAATTCCACTTGCTAAATTACATATTTAAATCTTATGGGCTTTAGGATTAGGTTGGGCTGCAGGCTCTCCTTCGCAAATTATTTCTATCTGGAAAAAAATTAAAATCGAATTTGATCTTTTAGACAGTTAATCATTCATAAAGTTACAAAAATTCAACTTCGTGGCTTCTGTGATGTTTCAGAAAAGACTTATTGTTCTGTAATATTTGGAGAACAGTTTCCGAAGAGAATAATATCAAATTTGTTTGCCCCTAGCAAATTAAAAGTTTCGCTCCTTAAAAGAATCAGCATCCCCCGACTAGAAGTTTGTACGGCATCTTGCTGGCCAAATTAAAACATTTTATTTTGCATACTTGTGTACTAGTAGTACTTTAGTACTACCGCACTATTGCTTTAAAATGTATTAGTTCACCTCACCTACGGAAAACTTTATAAGTAAATAACGCCCCAGTTTTGATATCATATACCCTAGGAAAATCCCACATATTGTGGATCGCGTGGTGTGATTCCTTCGGAACACATAGACTTTTCCTTATAGTGGCCCTGTAAAACTATAATATGGTTCGTAAACAATATAAATTTTATATTTCGACACTTTTCCGGTTCGACTTTCCGAGTTTCGCAAATTATTAGCTAACTCAAAAAATTTTCTCCTAGAAATGTCAAGGAGAATTAGCTTTGTATATATCCCATCTTGTTACAGTCAGTTGACAGCAAACTATACACGGTTTTAATGAAAATTTACCAAACAATTCCACAAAAAAAGAAAAAAATATGTAAGTCATTTCTTCTTCGGACGCTTGTTAAACGTTATTTTTTGAAAATCTAGCAAAAAACATTAAGTGCAGATGTCGAAGCCAAGAGCTATCTGTCCGTTTTGGAGTTTTTTGTTTAACCGGGCCGCATAAGCCCTCAATGTTCGACAAATTTCGAAACTTATTTTTCTATAAAAAAATCGTATCTCAGAAATCGTGTAAGCCTCCGACCTGAAACTTAGAAGTTTTAGTCAAGACATGGACCAATATCATGTCAAAGTACGATAAGCCTAGCCTCTATAAGTTCGGAGTTATTAATCGATAAGTGCAAGAAAGATATCAGAATTGTTAAAATAAAGATTTCGTAGATTAAGACAAAAAAAAGTCACGTTTCCACGTGGTGTTTCTTGTTAAAAAAATACAAAATAAATTACCGGAATTCTAGGCAATTTTTTTTCCGACTTTTTGGAACAGTATTGCAGTAATTAGAGATTTTCGAAATAGAGACCTAAATAAAAGACCGAATCTAAAATTGCGACTTATTAATTGTACCCCAAAAGAATAATAGGCCGATAGACCTAATAGAAAGACAACCCACCCAAAAGTTTCGTTAGGCAGTTTTCGAAAATAAGCTTTTCTCAAAAGGTTTTGAGTTTTTCGTGTTACAGCGCTGTACTCTGAACCCTCGCTCATCGTTATATACCCCGAATGTCCACTAAAAACGTACCAAATTGACACCTTTACCTGCGACCGTTACGGAAAGTCAACGTCGCAAAGGTCAGAAAACATGTTTTCAAACTAATTTTTTCCGACGATATTATAATAGCATAACAAAGATGTGAATAACATATTTCTAGAATTTGTGTTACAAGCCTACCTTAATTAGCGTCAAAACTTATTTCATATTTTTTACCCTTTATGGGGTATTCAGAGCTTTTCCTTTATTTGCATGTCAAAACATACTAGAAAGTGAAGTTTTAGTCAGTAGCATAGTTGAAAAATTTGAATAATAGAATTTTTTATTATTACAAAACTACCTAAAAAAAATATTAGCCTTGTACTTTAAAAACAAACTGAGATACGAGAAATAAACGGTACTATAATTAATATTATATACAAAACCAGGGAGTGCGCAATATTTTAAACAAAGTCGGATAGATCCGTAGCTATAATATAAAATCAAGATTCATGGGCCTTCCGCAATACACAATCATTACAGAAAAAGGAGTTGAAAAACTTACATTTTTGTAAATGGTGTATCCAGAGAATTAGTAAACGGGGATTCTTATCCAAACACCATACGCAATCACTTTATTCGAAGTTATCGGTTTTTACTCTTTAGTAACCAACAGCTACCAGCCCGTTATTACCGAATTTAGGAATGTATATTGTGCCCTCAAGTTCTGTCGAAAATGTTTTCTGATGATCTTGTGACCAATTTTGGAGGGCGATCAAAGCACCAGTGGTTAGGTGAATTCCATCTGAATTTTAATCGTAATTACAACAATATATATATATATATATATATATATATATATATATATATATATATATATATATATATATATATATATATATATATATATATATATATATATATATATATATATATATATATATATATATATATATATATATATATATATATATATATATATATATATATATATATATATATATATATATATATATATATATATATATATATATCATGATTTAAAAAAAAATCTCTAATTTGCAGACATTGGTTTTTGTGCAACAACTCATTATGTCTTTGTCATACGATAAAATGAGTAGTATATAAATTATCATTTACTAAAATTCTCTACAAAACAGACTTACACTTTTTACTCGATTTATATATATGTTACAGCCTTTTCGGACATCATGAGCTTTTTACAAAATTTTAATGTTTTTAAGATTTTTTTTTATTTTATTGCTTTTTTATTCTTTTTACAAAAATGAGCAACCAAAGTAAGTTAACGGCGATCAAAAGCTAGCCGGCCACACACAATTTTTTTTAAGAGACAATAAAAGTTTGAAATAAAAAGGTTTTATTTGAACGATTTATTTTACTCTACAAAAAGTCCGTATGCAATCAGCAATAAAAATATTTTAGATACCATTTTATTATAAAAAAAAAATCTGGCGGGCTTCGTTTACGGGATGAGATTGTTTGTACCTTTTAAATAAAATCGGTAAATTTCCTTTGCCCGGACCGGCAAGGTCTTACGATTTTTCCTCCTAGGATAGTGAGGTATGACCAGTTTAATTCCGCACGTAGTGATTTAATAACATATATACTGTTCCTAATATTTCACCAGGTTCTACTTATGCCATACTTGATTTTTATGCATAATTTAAAATAAAGTGCTTAGGTATGTTTTACACCGATTTTCTTTAAGACCGCCACTTTTTTCGTCATCTTGAATCGTATCAGTTTATCTTTATATCACATTTAAATTTTCTGTAAAATTTGACGTCAATTAATAAGAAGATTTTTTTACTTTGATTTTTAAATATCTTATTTTGCCCCCATTTTGCTTCGCCATCTTCGTACCACAATTTTTAGTTACGCTGTGAGCTGACAGACCGACAGAATTAAGAACATATGTTTGACATCTAGTGACGCTAAACGTGAAGATATGTAAAACCTGAAAGTGATTTTGTTCACGATACAAAAATTTTATTTGGCCGTCATTTTGTTCCGCCATCTTGAATTCGCCCCACAATTTTACCAGCTCATTTCTATATTTACTCTATTATAGCGCCATTTTGTTTTGGCTCCTTGGATTCGTACCAACATTTTGCGACATGTTTCTTACGTATTATTTGATATTTTGTGCAAAATTTGAGTTAAATTGGATAAATGGTATTTAGTAATAATTTTTTTTTTAACATTTCACTAGCCTGCTATTTTGTTTTGCCATATTGGATTTTTACCAAAATGATACCAGTTCATCCCTATTTCTGACCAAAATTTAAAGCCAACCGGGTAAGTGATTGTTAGCTATGCCGCGAGCGACAGAGAGACCGACGCAATCGAGAAAACATGCTTTTTGAAATTTAGGGACCTTGAAACGTAAAGATCTGAGAAAAAACTCGGAGGGTGATTTTTTCACGATTACAATACTTTTTCATATATTACGCTATAAAAAAGTCCTAGTATTCTTTATTTGGAGATACTTATATTATAGATCATACAATAGCAAATGGAACTCAATGTATATGAAAAATATTCCCCATAAAATGTGCTAGCTATCACTACCCTATTTTACTTTAGTTCCATAAACAAATGGTGGAAATGGATTGCGACTAAATATGGCGCAGGTCCCGTGTCTCAATCGATGTCGCGCACACGTCGCGATCGATTGCAGTTGCAGAGACTAGCAGAATTTAGCGAGATGCAGTGAGAATACACAGGAATGGTGGGATGAAAGGGCATGCACGGAGAGAGTGGTAAAACTTTTAGGAAACAGTAAGTCGAGGAAACGTTCTCTTTTACCCAATTGACCATTTTAAGCGTTACACAGCCTATCCTGATAGTACAATGTGTATTGTCGAAAACTTGCAAATAATTTTTATAGCCTTATCAACGAACAGAACACAAAGGCTGTTAATATGTAGTAATTGAGTGATCTTTGGCAAAAAACTTTGCATATTAGAAACCGCGAAAATTAATAAACCGAAGAAAAGCACGTAATTATAAAACTCTAGGTTGTTCTCACAGCAGCAACTAATTATATGTTAGATATTCTAATAGCAAATTAAGTGAAACTTATTAGAATTGTAGTAGTAGTCATTTTAACTTATCGACATTTTAATCTGTTATACATTTCCAATTTTTCAATATATCAAAATGATATAAAAAACATATCAGTTACCAAATTTTGTATAATATTATACAAACGTAGAAAATTGTCAGTTTACAATAAATATAGTTAACTTGCATGTTATAAAATTAGTCTGTACATTTTATTTTCAATAGGCCATTTTTCCTATCTCGAAATATATTTTAAATATGTAGAAATATAAAAAAAATGTCAATTATTAGAGATTTAAATATAGCTCTAAGAAAACCTGCGCCACAGGAGAAATGTATATGACAAAGATTATCTTTCTCTCTTCACGGCATTTCTCTTATAGCGAATTTCTTCTCTTTTTTCTCGTTTATTTTTACGATAAATTATATCTGGAATCAGGAAAAAGAGACGTGTCTACAAAAAGCAAAATTTATATTGTGAGTCATTAAAAAGAAATTGTATTTATATCTTGAACAATTGACATTTTCTAATTCTGTTTTTTTTAATGTTGCTACGGTGCCCACCATGCACAAAGATATTATTTGAATTTGGTTAGGCGACATTCTATTTTGACATTATATAAATTGGATTGCTTCGTATTGAAGAACTGTACCAAATGTCTTGAAATTATTTTAAAGTACTAATATACTTAAACATAGCGCCCACTAGGCAAGTCTAGTCGGACCGGGTCGCAACGCAATAAAGTGCGTCCTGGTCAGCTACGGTCATGACTGCTAGAGGTCCGCGATAGAATTGAACTACGAACGGAACATACTCCGTACTTTTATTTATTAGGTCTATAGAAAAAAATTATGTATTATCTTTTTCCGTAAAAGGTTTTACTCCTGAAAATTAAATTTTAACGAATATTTAAACATTTTATTAGGCCGCCATTTTGTTTTACTATCTTGGATTCGCACTAAAATTTTATTAGTCTATCCTTGTTTCCCACTGGATTTTTGTGCAAAATTGTATAACTAGCGTTATGATACTGCATTTTTAAATATTTCTTTAGGCCGTCATTTTATTCATCCGTTGTGGATTTACATAAAAAATGTACTAGTTTATCCTTCACACTTTATTTTTGGGCTAATACAGAAGTCCATTCGATAAGTAGTTTCTTAAAAATGATTTTTTTACATTTTATGACCTTGCCATTTTGTTTGGCTGTGTTGGATTTTTACCAAAATGAAAAGAAAAAAGTACAACTATCTTTCTTCTAGAACTCCGAAGCCCTTTTCCCCAGGATAGTGGCGAACTGTCTGAACATCTCCTTTATGCCTGTTCAGTTATTCACCAGTTGGAAAATTGTATTGAACGACTTGAAATCAGTTGTCTCTGGTGTTTGCAGGAGGAAGCGTCCGAATAGCCTCAACACCGGTTTTGAGATGACAAAATCTGACATAATATGTAATAAATCATTTAATTTATTTGCATAAAAGACGGAAGGATCTCAGCGGGGGTATGATCTTATCGACAAGGGTATTCTAATGTGTTTAACGACCATTTATTTCGAGTCACGATTCTAGGATACCCATAAAAATGAATATTAATAGTGAGAGTGTACTTTATTATAGCTTTGTTAGTTTCAAATTATTGTGTTGTATGCATTTACTTACGAATTCGGGGAATGAGATCATGCAAAGTACGGGTTTTAGGAAAATTAAAATTCTGCAATATTTAGGTAAATGCAAATCAACGTCGGCGACTTGTATTACCTGCTTTTAAGACAATGGAGAGTCTAGTTGGGTTATAGGGAATGTATAATTTAAAATTATTTCACCATCAAGATCAAGGTAAACTGTAAGACAATCTGGCAACACTGGAGGGTTCCTATTATTTCTAATACCATATTAAGGAGTTTTTGCACTGCAATGTTTTAAAAATTGTAGGAAATTTGGTTAATTTTTATTTTTTTTTTCTGGCTCAAAAGTGTTTCATCCGCAAATTTTATGTTTTTAATCTGTACTAGGAGACATGCTTTCTTTTAAAATTTGAAGAAATCGTAAAATCCGAAATACATACACTCAACAAGACCGAAATATTTCTATCTTTAAATCATTTTGATACATCCAGGATACATCTATGAACGAGGAATGAAACTATATCGCTTTATTTATTATACGTTTGAAGCTTGACACTTATTTTCAAATTACAATCACAAACGTCAAAGTCAAGTTAAGTGTCAGTAAAATGATCTAAACGTTTTTTACAAGAAAATCCAGAATGTTTACTGATTCTATAAAAGTTTATGCCCGTTTGAAAAAAGAATGTCCTTCGAGAGAAAAAGTATGTCTATAATGTCATTTAAAGGTAACAGTCTCATATACGCCCGTCAATTAAAATCGCAATTTTTATTATTAGGAAAGCTTGAAACTCATTATAAAAGACCCCATTTTTAATACCATTTCTTGGCGTAACTTGGTATTTTTTTAAATATTAAATAAGTAATGCTTTAACACTGAAGGACTTATATGAAACAATTAGCCCTAAGTAATTATTTCAGATAGGTCCGTCAGAAGAAATTATTTTTTGAAATGGAAATATTAGAGATGATCATAAATTAGTAATTTGTAGTAGTTTTATCCAGCGCCATTTAGTATTTTTATAAAAAATATAGATACAATGGCTTTCTTACATGCATTTGCCAGATAGAATTATTGTACGCGCTAAACGCTTATGCAGCGACCTCTAAATCTAGTAGGCTGTTGGGCTTTTAAACAAGAATAATTATGCAATTTTTATAGAAGGCCACGAACGACAACATTACCTATTTGCCTAGATAGGTATTCTGCTATTTTCTTAAAATGAAGTGTAAGGGATTACAATTTAATGTCAAATATATTATTTTAGTTTATTCTTCGAGGCATATATTTGTAGATTGAATTAAACACGGTTTGATAAAACAAGACATTTTCTGCACAATTTGTGGTGGGGTTGTAGAATTAATCAGCTGATTTGCTTTTCGTTGTTATAAAAAGTAAGTAAAAATAATTTAACTTACTCATAAAATATATGACTAAATTTAATTTTTGTTATTCTAGAATAAAACAACTTTAAAAAAAGAGAAAAAACAGTGCCATCTTATACAAGGCGCTAGAAAAAGCACTTGGTTTGCTAAAAGTAAACACTTTTTAGAGGAGGATATACATACCAGGGTTATGGAATATTATACCACATACGCGTCAAAAAGTTATATGCAATTAATTAGGATGTAGTTATTAGAAGAGCTGTTGGGATTTTTACTGTAGGGAAGTGTGTTTGTTATAAATGGTATATTAAAGCTTCAAAAAAGTTAGGAGGTCCTCGGATTATCGTAGAAATGGACAAAGCCAAATCTGTCAAACGTAAATAATAATAATAATTGTATTTCCCAATTTAACTAATTTGCATAAAGTAATATATAAATCTCTAACTCTAAAATATAAATTACAAACAATATACAAGAATAAGAACTACTATACTTACACAGTATAGTAGTTCATTTTAATAAGAAGGCTTTTTAGTTTACTTTTAAAAAACCTTAAAGTAGCAGCTTGTTTTACACCATTACTTAGTCTATTAAAAAATTTGCAAGCATTATAGACTATGTTTTTTTAAAAAAAAGCGTTGTCTTATGAGAAGCAGGCAATAATAATTCTTTATTTCTAGTGTTATAATTATTTAAAGTGCGGTTCGATTGGAAGAGGGCCTTATTCTGATAAACAAATATACAAATTTTTAAAATGTAAAGTCCTGCAACAGTTAAAATTTTATATTTCTTGAAATATTCTCGGAAAGCGTCACTGTCGAAAGTCCAAATATAATTCGAATTGCATACTTCTGCAATAAAAGCACTCTTTGCACGACCTAACCTGCTCCCCAATTAATTATGCCATAGGATAGACGACTGTGTATGTTTGCATAATATACCGATAAAAGAATATTTTGACTGCAGTAATCAGATAAAGCTTTTAGTGCATAGCAATTCTGCCTTAGGTTAACTGGAGGTTTTCAATGTGATCTAACCATCGTAAGTTTCCGTCAAAATTAACATTACATTACACATGAGTTACATGATTCTATGAGACAATTATTGTCAATTTGCAAATTGTACAAGTGGTTTTGCTTAGTGTTTGAAAACACAATACATTTAGTTTTGTTTTCGCTAAGATTTAGACAGTTTTTTTGAGACCAAATTATAGCAGTTTTATAAACCATCTCAGTTCTTTACAACACAAAATTGGTATCATCGGCATATGACACAGCTGTTACACCTGATAAATTTTGCTCCAAATAAGATAATAATAAAATAGAATTGTTTTAGAATAAATTAGGTAAAGCAATAGTCCAAGAACCGAGCCCTGTGGCACTCCTTGCTTTATTAGTAAAGAATTACTTTTAGCCCTAACTAGAACATATTGCATACGTCTATTCAGACCGCAGCAGCTCCCCTGCCTGTCCTCTAATCCCATATCTTTCTAGTGTATACAAGATAATGTTGTGGTTAACCATGTCACACGCACGGGAAAAATCCACACAGAGGCCTGACACAGAAATTCTTATCAACAGCATTAGCTATTGTCATTTGAAATTCAGACAGAGCACTTTCAGTACTACGTAATTCTGTAAAACCGTGCTGAGAGTCACTCAGTAGGTTCTTTTTGTTCATGAATTGTTATAACTGATTTTTAATATTTACTTCAAAAAGTTGGATATACTAGATAACAGGTTAATCGGTCTTTAATTTGAATAATCCCCCTTTTTATAAAGAGGTATGACAGTGGCCAACTTTAACTATTCCGGGAAAATCGCAAACTCAACAGAGATATTTATAAGATAAGCTAACACACATTGGGTATTTGCCCATTGGCCTTTGAAAAATATATTTCTAGTTCCAGTTGAAAAAAGATTATTTAACAATGGTTAAAGTTATGAAAGTTATTAGTGACTGCTGGAAGATTTTTAATTCCCAACATAGAACCATTCTATCAATCTTGTTAACACACAGGATTCCAGAGTACATGCACAAAATATTGAAATAATCTGGCGAGATGTCTGAGGTGGAATTCCCCGTTATGGCAGAAAAAAACGCACGTAGGTTACTGCGTAGGACTGAAATTTATATTAAAAAGCGGCCGTAGAAACATGCCAGCCTTAATTTCTGATTTTTTTTATATTTTATCTTACTGCCACGTCATTGTTAAACCAAAGAATGTGTAAATCTATTGAAACATGGTAAGTTTTAATGCCAAATATCAAATCTCAAAAAACACGACCGGTTTCTTACAGTAACAAACTATTGTTTGAAGGTTTATTTTTAAAACACAACTGCATATAAAATAAGTTTTGTTAAGAAGTCGTCGGGATTGGAACACACATGCTCTAGGACGTGGACCAATAACTTTACCACTGCGCCACCAGAGCTCATGCAGGAACTTTATCAAAACTTGTTTATACTCTGTCGAACCAATAAGAACCTAACTAAACAGCAGCAGCAACACTGACCATTACTGTAGAGAGACATTTATCAAAAAACGAAGTATTGCCTAACAATTGAGTTGCCTGAGTTGGACAAAGAAAATGGAATAGTAATGAGTCAACTTTTTTTAGTTTTATCGAGGTTTTTTATAGTTTTTTAAACCCATCTGTTTAAATAAAAAACCCTATCCTAATTAAGATTTTTTCATCAGCCTTTAACAAAGATCATAGAATAATATCTATTCCTCTCCAACTCGATATCACTACGGCTTCACGTTGTAATAACATCAAACATAATAGGTTTAAAAATTCCAATTAATAAATGAGTACATATAGAAACGAATTATCTGTTAAATTATAAAATACTATATAACAATATAATCTTGTGGTGAACTTTGTCTTAGATTTATACCTTTTGTAGCGTGAATAAATCCTCTTAAATCTATTTTTTTTTTCGAATAAACATAACATTACAACTTAACCAAAGACTATTTAAAAAACCACACAAACCCAAAATTACTTCAATTAATTTAAGCTAACATAATTTAATATTTACGTCTTTCGGAAAAAAATAAATGATATTTTTTCTACGAACGTTATATAAAGTACACTTTATATGAAAAAATCTAAATTGACTTTTGATTCGAGGTAAGCATGGGATTTTTTGGTTTTATGATGATTTTATCGACGAACCTGAGCTTACTTAATGCTAACGGGGTAGATCCACCTAACAGTACAGGTTTTCTTAAAAAAAAAATGTTTTAATGTAGATTCACTTTTTTATATCGCTTTAAAAATAAAGGCCTAAGCAGGGCTAACCAAAACATAATCCGATTTTTAAAACACAACTAACATATAAATTATTATTATTTAGGGATATTTGTTTAGGTTAGTGCCCGTTTCGAGCATTCGACCTGTAGAAAGGAGTATAGAATAAATGGTTTTGTCTCTCTAGGACGTGGATTTAAGAAAAAAAAAATGTAAAAATGCATTTTTCTAGTGACAAATATCTATTTTTGCAAAAAAATGCAAATCTAACCTAACCTAATCAAGCTTAACTAAATCACCCCTCACGTAAAATTACAGAACTGAAATAGTTTAGTTCTGTAAAAAACGGTTACTTAGGAGGGATAAGTTTCATATAAATCCTTCTTATATAAAATGTTATAATTTTTGTTGGGGGACCTATATGAAACAAGACATATATAGACATCACACCTCTTTTGTGCATGATGGAAACAATAGCCGGAGTCTGAATTAATAACTTGACTGAACTGAGAATGAGGCTTTAAACCCATATTATGTTATCATTTTTGACAGTTTAACAGCTGTCAATTCTAAATGTAAAAACATGTATATCAAAAATATTATGTAAGACGCAAACACCTAAACAAATACGTTTCGAATACCGTTTAAATGTTTGACCCAGTATTAGCGTCGACAACTGTCAAATATTTTTTCTATCATCGAAACCCCAAAATCGATATTTTAAACCTTTTAAAAATTAGACTAAAAATATTTTGAGAGCCATTAGAATTTATATATTTTTTTCTAAATCTCTATCACCCCATCTAATAACGAAAGTTCAAATCACTATGCAAACAATATATAATAAAATATTTGTTTGTTTTTTTTTTAAATAATAATAGTTGCTAAAATAAAAAAAAACTTCACCTAACCTAAAATTTTAATTCTGTTTATAGGGAGCTGTTTCTTCTTCTTAGAGTGAACCTATTATATACGAAAAATTGCTGCTTTTATTCCCAAGGGCTACCCTGTATGATGTAGAAAATATTTAATGTAAAAAGAGATAAAAAAAAATTAATATGTTTCACCGTTTTTTTTAACTACAATTGCACACATTAATACAAATTTAAAGTATTTCATCGTTTTTCAAAATATTAATTATATGTTATATATAAGTAAAAAATTGTATTAAAAAAAATAAATAAAAAATTTAAAATGAAGGTAAACACAACAATTTTTTCATGCCAAAACAATTGCCTTAACGAGGTATATCTATTTTCAATTATACTGTTATGGGTTTGTGCGTTCTCAAAATTCGATTTTTTACGCTATTACACCGCTTAAAAACATCGAAGATCTACGCACATGGTGCAAATTTGAAAAGAATTGATTTGTCTGTTCTCAAGTTAATGTTCTAGCCAATTTTGTATACACATATAAGCACATCCGTACAGGCATCATCATTTTTCTTCTACAAATAATGTGTTTTTTATTTTGTAAGTTCTCTAAAAATCCAACCTACATTTTTCAAAACATTTCACGATTACAATTGTTATATCCTATACATTATATTAATAATACAATATATCGGCTGTTATATGGGAAAGTAAAAATATGATAGGTTAATGGACATCATCTAAACCTAACCTTCTAAAATTTACAGTAAGAAAATGATTCTCATTTCTCAATTCAGAATGCCTTATACAATTAAAACCGTATCGATACCTGCTGTCAAAATATCTACTTTGTAATATGCCTTGTAGTATAAATAAAATCCATATTAAATGCTATCATACCCCATATGTAAAATGTCTGAAGCCTTTAATGGTCACTGCACTCTTAGAAAGAAATAGTGATTTTACATAAAAAAAACTTGTAATCATATCATCACAAACGTAATATTACGTATTTTTACTTTTAAAACTTAAAAATACATAGAAGTACAATTACAGTTGAAATTTCCGTCATATTTATAGTAAAAATGCAATTATTGAAACCGTATTTTTTTGGAGTACTATTTTAGTATATTTTTTGGTATTTTTAAATTTTGCACACAAAACAAAATCTTATTACAGGGAAAAGTGCCACTTAAAAATTCTTGTTTCTTTGAATAAAATTAAGTTAGTTTTTAGTGAATAATAATTCTAGCTCAAATTTATTATAAAAACTAATTAAAGACACTAAGTATATTACTGAAAATTTGTAGGGAATGTATGTAAAGATACCTGTTTTCTCAGTTAAAATGATGGAAAAGAACATTATTTTATATATGTTATGATGAGATTTGCAAAACTAAAAATTAACTTAAAATGTTATTAAAAATCTCATTCTCCATTCATTTTGTTAATGACATAAATAGAGATTGGTAACGTAAGCATTTTAGTCGTATGGCTGAAGTTATTGCTAAAATATGCTGCTTTATGTTTGGTTTCAGTTCTAATTTTCCAACTGTAACAAATTTAAATAACAAATATGCCAAATATGCAGCTAGAAAATGAGGATGGATTTTAAGCAAACATAAAAGAGCATGCTGTTAGCAACAAAAGTAGGTAGGTATAACTAAAATTATTGAAATCAAGTCTTTTTATGGAAATCTTATAGTATAGTGAATAATGTATCTAATGTTACAATAAACACGTAACAATTTTCTAAATTCTTACCTAATTTTTACACAAATACTTCCCTTGAACTCAGATATTACTATCATCGCCGATTATTTTTTAAGACATCTAGTTTTATAGGATATGTTGTTTTTTACACTAAAACGCGCACTGAAATGTTTTAAACCTAAAAATTTCCATGCACTGCCAAACGATTAATGAATCATGATAATAAAAATGTGAGGTCGGCTGTTAAAATTTCTTCTTCTTTTATATTTCTCTTACTTTTGACCAGCGTTACGTGCCACGTAGAGTAAAATTACGACAACTCACGAAACACCAACCTTTTAGTAAAATTTGGATGCATAATGAATTTTCACGGATGTTTGGTTAATTCGCGAAGTATTTTTACAGATCTTTGGTAAATTCGTGAAGTACTTATACAATTACATTATTAAATTGTTTTTTCACATGCGATAGTGTTGTAAAAACACATTTTAATAGTAAAATATTGATGACAATTAAATAAAATTTTAACTAAGGTAGAATAACAGAACCCATTTATTATTTTTACAGTTAAAATTATGTAATTTTAACCCAATTTTTAACAATGTGATGCAATCAGTATAAGCATAGTAGCTCGCAACCGCTTTATTGCAAAAAGCGGCGACTTCCTATACCCAGCACTTAATGTCAAACATTAAATGAAAGCTGCTGTTGTGACTGGCAAACGCCACTACTCTAAAGTCAGCGACACTTTAAATAACCAATACCGCAGGATATAAAGCAAAAAATAAGAATATAATTATTTCTAAGTTCCTCGTATATGGAAGAAAGCAGTTATTTCGAAACTAGTTTACTAGCAGTTACTAAACATACTGGAATAAACAAACATTGCTTACTATTACCTAAAAGGGAGAAATCTTTTAATAATTAAAACATACATACAACCTTTAAGTCTCCACACCATCCATGTATTATAACGACCTCCATTTCGTATATAAAATACCTACTATAACTTTAATTGGACAGGTTCCTGATATTTCTGTACTTTTTGGGATGTATATCCATTTTCACCACCCGTCAAAACATTCAAGATAAATAGATCAACAGATATTTGCACATTTTGGAGGTATTTCGGGCTAAAAACATCGCCAGGACAACTTGAAAAATTGGTAAGTTCAATGGGAAATGGAAAAATAATGCATTTTTACTCGAAACTAGATTTTACCCAATTTTTCGACAGAAACAGAATTCAAGCAAGCTATAATTAAACATTTTTCTCAAAATTTACCCTTAACACTGATCGAGTTGGTTTTTACACCAGTCTCTAGAGAAAATACAGACGTTCCTTTATAAATTTGATTTACCTAGGACCAATCATTCATATGCTACAGGGCCAAATGTAAAACCATAGCGAAATATATGGACAAAACATTGAAATTTTATTTCTAAATGGCTAGCCCTGTATAAATCGGAGAGTAATTTTAGTGATGTTTTGAATTCCGCTTCTCGTTACTCTTCTCGAAAAAAAAATGGAGTATGTGAAAACTGAAGAGAGAATGAGGTATAGACTCTCCTTTATATTTCCTATCGAACTCCTTGAAAAATTACTTCAAAGTTACACCATATTTTACCATTTTTATATTTTTTAAGTGACATCCCGTGTTCCGATGTTGCCAGTTAACGAACTTGTTACTTGTTGGACGAGAAAACTCCAAAAATTACCCATACCAACCTGCGTTTTGAATTATCCACGTTTCTAAAAAAGTGCCTCTAGTAAGACCCAACGAAATCGTGTTTTTACCAAAGAAGCGCTCATTTATCGGGCCCATAGAAGTATGTTCCCCTAGGTATCGTTACCGAGCTAGAGCACTTCGAAGGTCAAAAAACACAAATTCCAAAAATTTCCGGTCCAAAAAGAGAAATACGCGGACAGTAACAATTGCTTAGGGGTTATTGTTTCATATAAATCCTTTAGTTCTAAGACCGTAATCAACCCATATTTCTAAAAATACTAAACTGCGCTGGATAAAATTATTACAAATTATTAATTTATGGTTGTCTCTACATTTCCAATTCAAAAAACATCAATTTCTTCTGAGGGACCTGTATGAAGCAATTACACATTTAAATATATTTTGTTTTAAATAACTATTTCATTTTTAGCTGTATGATATATCAATGAGAAGAAAAGGGTTTGAAAATATTATATTTTATAAATATGGCAGAGAAGATAAGCGTAGCCATTCAGAATTCAGGTAAAAATTAAATAATAAAATTCGTAATAAGCTGACGAAAAAGTAAATTTAATGCTAAAAATTATTGGGCAACCAGAGGCCGGGGCCTAACAAGAGTGCATTACTTACAGACGCATCGTTAAATTGCCAAGAAAATGAGGAATACATGTTAACAAAAATTAGTACATTTCTTTTACCTGGAACTTCCCTCGTTTTGAATAAAGTGTGGCCCAATTTAGTTCCACACGTAACGATTTAGTCTTTTCAACATTTTTTATTGGGCGCCCTTTTGTTCCACCATATTGGATTCGATTCAATATTTTACCAGTTTTTACCTATGTCACACTTAATTTTTGAACATAATTTAAAATAAATTGAATAAGGAGTTATTTACACTGATTTCTTAAAAAATTCATTAGATCGTCATTTTGACCTATCATATTGAATTCGCACCAAAATTATACTATAATACATCATCATATAATTATATGACATAGGAATGAACTATCCCTATATCGTATTTAATTTTTGTGTAAAAATTGAAGTCAATTGAATAAGAGCTTTTTTACGTCCATTTTTTAAGCAGTTTATTTATAAATAAATGGTAAAATAACTTTTACCAGTTTATCTGTATATCTTAAGTTTTTCAGACGGGTTTTTAAATTTTTTATTAGGCAGTCATTTTGTTTGACCATCTTGGATTCGTACCAGAATTTTACAAAATCATTCTAATGTAAAACGCAATATTTGAGATAAATTGAATAATAATTAGTTGTTTAGTAATAATTCTTTTATATTATCTCTAGGCTGCCATTCTTTTTCGCTGAATTGGATTTTTGTCATAATGTCACAAATCAACCAGTGTCAATAATCAGTCTAGTAAGTAGTTTATTCAGGTTGATTTTTTAAATATTTTATAACGCCGCCATTTTGTTTCGCCATCTTGGATTCGTACCAAAATTTTACTAATTCCGTACATAACACCTTATTTTTGTGCACAATTTCAGGTAAATTGGATAATTAGTACTTTAGTAATAATTTTTTAAAATTTCATTAGGCCGCCATTTGGATTTTTATTAGAATATTAGCATTTTATCCCCATCCATTATGTTAGTAAAAATCAAAAATGTTAAAAAAGTTATTACTAAAGAACTACTTTTCCAATTTTTCTGAAAGTTTGCACAAAGTATTATGTAAGAATGAAAAGATAAAATTTCGGTACGAATCCAAGATGGCGAAACAAAAATGGCGGCTTAATACAATATTTTAAAAAATCAACCTAAAAACTACTTATTAGATTGATTTCAAATTTGTACAAGAATTAATTAACTGATAAAATTGTGGTATTAAATCAAGATGGCAAAACAAAATGACGGCCTAATAAAATATTAAAAAAAACAGCCTGAAAAAACTACTTATTAGATTGATTTTAAATTATGTGAAAGAATTTAGTGTGAAATAGAGATAAACTGATAAAAATAATGGTACAAGTTCAAGATGGCAAAATAAAACGGTGGTCAAAAAAAGAACATAAAAAAATGTCTTTTTGATGTGACTACTTACTCAATTTATTTTAACTTATTTTCAAAAATCAAGTGTGACATAGGTAGAAGTGCAGAACTTCCAATATGGTGGAACAAAATTGCCCCAATAAAAATGTCTTAATCCTAATAGAAAGAAGGATTCAAAACGGGTAAAGAAAATTTCCCGACTTTTTTAAATTTATTTATCTACTTCTCAAAATGTTCTTAACATTTTCAGAATATGTGATATCTTTTTTTACTAGTATTACGCCTCTTGAAAATGGTTATAAAAATTATTGCGAAAACCTTTTTATTTTGTTTATTTATTTTCTTTTTCACTTTTTCAATTTACAACATTATTTGTTTGACTTGTGTAAATCCTCCTGAATATGGTAATTAGAAAAATACACCCAATTTTTTTGTTTCTGTTTATTTACTTTTCTACTTTTTCTTAACGGAAGTATAATTCATTAAAAAATTTTGATGTCATAATAAAAAAATCGGTAAATTCCTTTACCCGGAACTTTCCTCGTTATGAATTATTACTTTCATTGGGAAGAGTGAAGTGTGATCCAAGTTAGTTCAGTACACAGTCACAGCATAAATGTGTTACATATACTGTCTCTTCCTTTTTATTGGGCGCCATTTTGTTCCATCATATTGGAATCCTACCAATAGGTTTACCATTTCTTTTCTACTTATCACACTTGAATTTTTAATTTTTCTGCAAAATTTAAAATCAATTGAACAAGATTTTTTACGTATATTCTTTAAAAATTTTATTTGGCCGTCATTTTGTTTCGCCATCTTGATATGAAACCCATATTATGAGTCTTTACCTACTCCATTGGTCCGCCGATATCCCAGATATTAAGTTTCTGAATGGTTTTCATTAACAATCCTCTTGTTGTTATGTTAGAGTGGTGTATTATTTGGGGTTTGGATCCAGTAAAAAAAACAAAGGCTCTTTTTTAAATTGCCGACGTTTCGCCAATTTACTGGTGCATCCTCAGGGCACATAGATTTTATATCCTGCATGAAATCCATATTAGTCTTTATATTCCATTGGCCCGCAGATATTTCCTAACCCCAAATAATACACCACGCTAGCATAACAACAAGAAGATCGTTAACGAAAACCATTTAGAAATATAATAGCCGGGAAATATCTGCCAACCAACTAGGTAAAAACTGACAATATCGATATCATGCATGATATAAAATGTATGTGCCCTGAGGATGCAACAATAAAGTTGCGAAACGTCGGCAATTTGTTTTTTTACTGGATCTCAACCCCAAATACTACACCACTCTAACGTAAAAACAAGAGGATCGTTAACGAAAACCATTTAGAAACTTAACATCTGGGAAATATCTGCGGTCCAATGTTAAAGGTAAAGACTGAAAATATGTATTTCATGCAGGATATAGAATCTATGTGTTCTGAAGATGCAACAATAACGTTTCGAAATTTCGACAATTTTAAAAAAGTCTTTTGTTTTTTTACTGGATCCTAACCCGAAATAATATACCACCATTACATAAAAACAAGAGGATCGTTAATGAAAATCCTTTAGAAACTGAATATTTGGGAAATATCTGCGGAAAAACAGAATATTTTAGGACTCATAATATTATGGTTTTATGGTGGATATAGAATCTACATGTGTCCTGAATATGCAACAATGAAGTTGCGAAATGTCGACTATTAAAAAATACTCGTTTGTTTTTTTTACTGGATCCTAACCCCAAATAATATACCACTCTAACATAAAAAGAAAAGGATTGTTCACGAAAACCATTTAGAAATTTAATATCTGGATAATATATGCGGAACAACGGAGTAAAAGTATTGGCAATATAGTTTTAATGCAGGATATAAGATCTATATGCGTCCTGAGGATCGACAATTTAAAAAAATACTTGTTTTTTTACTGGATCTTAACCCCAAGTAATACACCCCTCTAACAAACATTTTTTAACATTGTTCCGCCATACTGAATTTTTACCAAAATATTATTAGTCATCCCCATATGACCCTTAATTTTTGGTAAAAATTTGAAGTCAATCGGGTAAGTAGTATTTAAGCTAGGTCGCGAAATGACACCCAGACCGACTTCACGAATACAAAAATTGTATTTGGCCGCAATTTTGTTCCGCCATCTTGAACTAGTAACACAGTTTTAATAGTTGAGCCCTATACCACAATTAGTTACGGCACACAATTTGAAATCAATCTATTAAGTAGTTTTTTCAGGCTGAATTTTTAAATATTTTATTATACCGCCAAAATTTTACCAGTTAATTTCAACGTAATGCTTGATGTTTATGAAAAATTTGAAATAAATTGGCAGTTTTTCATAATACATTTTTGAACATTTCACTACGCCGCCATTTTGTTTTGACATTTTGGATTTTTACCAAAATATTACCAGGTCATACCCATATAACCGTTCATTTTTGATAAAAATTTGAAGTCAATCGGGTAAGTAATCTTTAAGCTATGACGCGAACTGACAGACTGACAGACAGACATACCGACACACGGACCGACGGAATTGATAAAACATATTTTTTTGGCATCTAGGGACTAGGAACCCTGAAACGTGAAGATTTGAAGAAATCTCGGAGAGTGTTTTTTCACGATTATGATACTTCCCTTTTACGAGGGAAGTAAAAACCTCTTGCAAAAAACTTTTATTTTTATTTCTACAACGTAAGCACTTCTTTCAGAACTAAATTGTAGGATCATTGAACGGAAAGATCAGGTAGGTTTGCTAAAGCTCGATCGCTATGTTGCTTTAGATAGTGTTTCCTTTTAGAAAAATGGGCGAGTTGTTAATTCTTTTTTATTAAGTTCTGCTAGCATATTTCGGCTAAAGAAAAGTTGAAAAAAAAATAGGATTTTTGCAGGAAAACTTTTTTGTATTTCATTCGGGAGGCTCTAGAGAAGTAAAAAAAAAATATTTTGTAAACATACCACATTTCGGCTCAGAGACAGTTGAAAAGTAAATAATTTTAAAAAATAATCCGATTTTCTGCAGGAATTTTTTTATTGTGATACTAAACTAAAAAAAAGTGTTTTGTGAATATATCACTTTTCGACTAACAAAAGTTATAAAGTAAAATCATAAATAACATACAAATTGAAGGGTTTCTCATGGGGAAAATAAATTTCAAACAGATTTGTTTAAGCCTTTGTTGAATTCAAATAAAACTGAAGAGCAAATATGATTCTCATTTCAAATGTACACTGTAAATGAAATTAAAACGAAACGTTTTAAAGATAACCATCATTATCATAATTTTTCTAATGCGAATGAAATAAAACTCTTTAGACAAAAGCTAAACGATGACTTTAAATTTCTGAATGTTCACTAAACTCGTTCTGTCAGACTTGCTTTGTTTTTATTTTGCTTGAATTCACTTCAAACCAAATAAAATAAAGACAAAGCAAATTTGACAAAACGAGTTTAGTGAAAAATATGTCCTAGTAAAAGAGACAAGGTAACACCAGTAGTAAACATCTATTTCAAAACTTTTATACAATACTAACACAAATAATCATAAAGACTGCAACAAATTTTCTCTATTTATTAATAATTAAAAAATTGGAAATTAACAGCCTGACTAAGATAATTTTAACATAATTTAAGAAACTGATTCAAGTTCCACATTAATTGAAATTACCTAGAAAGAAAGTTTTTTGTACTGATCATGCCGTATTTAGTTTTGTTTGTTTTCAATATGCGTTTTTTATATGGTGACCTCCGTCAATTTTGTTTGGCTTTCCAGGTTTTTAAGGTGAGTTGAAAAAGGCAAATGGGACACTTCTATCTTGTTATAACACTCGAAGAGTGTTATATTGCGCATGCTATCTTTGAAAATGTCTGTATTCGGCGTCTTCGTGTCAGAATGTACTTTTGGTACATTTTTATTTTTCGGTCGCTATATCTCGGAAATGCTTTCAGATAAGCTTCTAAAATTCGATATGTTTTTAGAGCACACTTAGAGTTCTCGAACGGAACCAAGCGAATTTTCGTATCACCTTGCGTTTTCCCTCTATTAAAAAAAATGTTTTTTTCCAATTTAGAGTTGTCTATGTGATACACGGTAACTGTCGAAAAAATTGAAATGTTGATTTGAAACTTTTAGGAGACGTTCATTTTTACGGTCTCATTAATCCTATTGAAACTGGGCGTGATCGAAGTTTGGAAATTATTTTTTTTTTATTATTAAACCTCCTATTTTGGTTAAAACAAGGGTCCCTTGAACACCCTCTGGTGGTCAAACGGTTCAGGTATTCGAAAAAAATAATATGGAAGATGACAGAGAAAGTTCTTATAAACGGATATATTTAAAAAAGTGTATGCAAATTACATTTTTTGCCGTTTCTATAAAAAAATACCATTTTTTTATAGAAACGTTACGAGTACGTCATTGCTACCACAAGTATTTTCGTTGAAGTAACCGGAACCTGGTGTCGCCACGTTCTGTTTAAGCTGAGACTACGTAGTCATCACCAAAATGGGGAACAATTTTAGGGTAACTATTTCGTGAATAACATGTAACTGTGACTTTGGCTATTAAGCAGATAATACGGAATTGTGTAGTTCCATTTAAGTAGCCGAATAGTAATAATTCACCTTATTTGTTACTTCCCTATCTATCTTTTTATTTAATTCATTTTAAAAATATGTATCGTTCTTTTTAATACAACCAAAACAGTTATGACGACTACAAACACTCAAATTGGGAATATGGTGAAGAGCGTATAGGATACGCTATTGGTTCTCTAAGTAGAATACATGCATTTCACTTAGTTTTCTAGCTATGCTAAGGACCTAAAATTAAAACGCAGGTAATTTCTCTGGTGAATATGCTAATGATAGTCGTAAAAAAATTACGCCCCTTTAAAATTCCTTAACTTTCAATAGATTTTGGTCAATTAAGCCTCAAAACTGTAATTTTGGACTTTGGTTTGAATAGTAATTATCATTATATATCTTATTATAAAGAGTGATTCTTTCTTTAACGTGATATTTAATTTGTATGCATTTTTAATCTTTATACTCACAAAAATAAACGTCATAGCTAAATATTTATAGGGGAGATGAAAATAAACAATGGCGTTCTATTGGACTTTTACTTTTAAGTTAGCTGCACTTCTTTACTGAAAAAATTACTTAACATCAAGTGTCTACGACTGCCCCCATACGCTTTTAAAGTTTTGGATTCTTTAAATACGCAACTGTCACTTATAACCAATTACTTTAAGTCTACTAGTTATCTACAAAGTTCCCATTAATTTATTATTACCAAGCGGTTAGGATTTGCAAACATTCTGCCGGTTCTTTAAAATTTAATGCATGGTGCGCGTAGAGTCGTAGCATGCGGAGAGTTGCGGTATTTGAGTCACTTCTATAATTCTGTCATGACCATAACCCTATGTTTGGATTTATTATTCGTTTCCTTAAAATACCGCTTTAGGTTTTGTCTAGGTGTGGCATAACCAGGTTGTGATATTTTTAATTTTCTATAGAATGTGGATGAATGACGAAAGCTACTTTTTTTCTAAAGCTTTAAATGGGCGCACAAATATTATCGTTAGTTTTTCTCAAATATAACTTAATTAATTAACTTTAGCACATTAATATAAGAAAACTGGATCAGCTAAAAGGTTAATTAATGAAAGTATTATTAATTTCAGTGGCGAGGAGTAATATACCCCAGCAAAAAAATCAAAATTTAAATTTCTCGCCTTTACTATGACAACCTCTGTCAGCGTCTGTTGTAAGTGTAGGGTTGTGTTAATGTTTTACTTTAATAATCTATTCGAACTATCTAGTGCAAACTTACTTTTTCATTTAGATTTTTAACAAATAACAATATTCGTGGAAGCTATTAATGAGAGTTGTCTTCCAAGTGAAATTAGTAATGTAATATGTTGTTGTGTTTCTTTTATGCTAATCTTTGAGAGGTTCCACCTCAAATTTAGGTGCTGAATGAAGTAAAACATATACTTAGAAATGAAACAATATTGCCTTTTTACAAACACATTTCTTCATATGGCCAATGGTTCAGAACTTATTGTTTGAATCAATATTCACTTCAATAATTACAAAAACTAATAAAAAATACACCCAAACAACAAACCTCATAACGTACTCACGTAGGCAAAAAGTAAACAAAGCGATTTTAACAATATAAACAATAACAATATGGCCGAACCTTGTCGCCCCTGTCCTTGTAAGTGAGTGTAGACCAATGACGTCAAAAAGAAATAGACCCCGGATTTCATTCATAAAAATGAAATAAATAGAATCAAACATCAATTTGTTGTTGTATATGAGTGGAAAAAAGACGGACTGATCGCATAAAGAATAGTTTGCGGTGAAAATTGCAACGCTGTCAGATATCTTCGCGAGGCTTAGCTATTTTTGAGACGATGTATTATTTACAATATTTTTTGAGCCCAAATATTATTATGGTGGATACGACGGTTTTTTGTTCTAAGATGAACACGAACGACTTCACTTTGCAAAAGTGAGAGTTTTAATAACAACTTGAAAACAACTAATTTAGATATTATGTCGTGGAAAAGTCTGCACTAAATGGGAAAACAACTTTAAATCAAATATACAAGGCATTCAAAAAATACAAAAAAGTGTATTTCAAAAAATAAAATTTTTGTGATTGTCGCGGCCGTAAAAAATCGTAAATAAAGGTTTAGTATTAGTTATGTCATATTAGTAATAGCTAAGGAAAGATTTAAATGAAATATGTTTTTTTGCTGTTTGACCTTAAATATCTCCATAACTACAATATAAAAAAATGTACTCAGTTTATATTTACGATTTTTTATGGCCCTTAAAACTACCGTCAGAAAAATTTTATTTTTTTGAAATTGTTAGTGAAATCCACTTTTTTGAACATCGTGATCTAAAGTTTATTACTATCAAAAATATTTTTTTTGAACCACCAACTTTTATCAAGAAATCAATAATAGAAAAAGTAAATAAATGCATTAAAATGCAAGATGTTTAAAAATAAAATCATCGAAACTTTTTGGTGATTCTGAAGCACCCTGTATAATATTTTACACTATATTTGAAACTTAATTTTTTTTTATAAAAATTTAAATAACAAGATTGAAAGTGCACTTTATAAATTTTCATCCGGACACGTGGTTTATAAAAATAAAACAAAGTTTAAAAGTTTGGTATAATTTATTTATAAACGGTTTGATATAATAACAAACAACTATTATTATCGACAAAACAAAAGTAGCAGCATATTAATTTAAACAAACAAACAAACAAACAAACAAAAGTATGCTTTATTGCCGCAGAAAAATTTTACAATTTTATGGACAAAGCGAAATATACCTAAAATAAGGCATATCAAAACATTAATCCAAAGGATTTCGATAGGTCAATGCTTTTTAAAAATGTAAATTATCAATTTACCAAATCGTAAAACACACGTTAGAATATAACATAACATTGCCGCAAAACAGTTAATGAATCCTAATAACCTTATAAAAGTAAACAAACACACATGTGAATAATTTCGATGACATTGAAATCAAAATTGCAACTATGCGACCTTAAACTCTATGTTATTATAGTTATACAAATAATTGTGATGTTAAACAGAAGGTATAATGAACTAGTGTAGAATGTAGTATACAAAAAAGAATTAAATTTTGTTTTTAATCCAATACCTAAAAAAAATAATTAAGTTTTAAGTGAATGTTCGACAGTTCTTTTCTCTATATGATGATTTTCAAAATTCTATGCTACGAGTTAGGACATGACTCACAAAAGATTTAAGTAAACAAGCGAATTTAGTGACAATTTAAAGAGACTTACTCGCTTTAAAAATCATTAACGCTGTAAAATGGTCTCTCAATGAGGTATGCTTTGGTGTTTTTTCGAAATTGTGCAAGCATAGGGATAGATTTTAAATGTACTGACAGATTGTTGTAAAGTTTTATGGCGTTGTAAATAATTGATTTTTTTATTAATTCTGAGGAACGAATGGGAAGATATATATCACGCCTAGAGTTTCTGGTAGGGTATACATGTTGTGGCCTTTCTGGGAGGATGTTTATATGTTTTCTCAGCAAACATACCGTTTCCAAAATAAATAATGCAGGAAGTGTTAATATTTCATTTTTTTTTAAATAGTATTGGCAGTGAGCTCTATTATTTAGACCAAACAAATAACGAATGGCTCTCTTTTGAAGCATAAAAATACTACGAAATTGCTCGGTGGTACAGCAGCCCCAAAAGGGAAGGCCATAGCGGAGGTGGGATTCAAATAAAGTAAATAAGTAAGTCTGGCAGAACGAACGTCTAGTTCTTGTGAAACTGATCGAATGGCGAAGCAGGCGGTAGAAAGTTTTTTAGTTAAGGTGTCAATATGATTAGACTATTTTAGGTTGTTATTTATATTTAAACCCAGGAATTTAACCGACTCTACGTCTTCAATATTGCTGTTATGTACCTGAAGTGGTTGTAAAGTTCCCTTATAAGATAACGCCACCGTTTTATCGACATTAAAACAAAGCCTATTGGAATCGGACCAAGCCTTAATTATAACCAAGTCTTTGGAGATACTAGAGTGTAAAGACGTTGTATCAAAATCACTCCAAGTTATGCTTGTGTCGTCAGCAAAAAGGGAAATTCTTCCATTAATTTTAAGGTTCGTGATATCATTAATGTATAACAAAAAAAGAATAGGTCCCAAGACTGAACCTTGAGGGACTCCACTTGTATTCAACTTACAATCGGAATCGGAACCATTAGCCCTTACAAGTTGTTGCCTTTTCCCAAGATAAGATTTGAATCAATTTAAAGAAGTACCACGAATTCCGTAAAAATTTAGTTTGTTTATCAGAATTTCATGACTAACACAATCAAAGGCTTTCGCATAGTCACAAAAAACTGAGGCAGTTGGATGGTTGTTATTGAGAGATAAGTAGACGCCTCTAAGCAACGTGAACATGGCCTCGCTGGTGCACTTGTTGGGTAGAAATCCGAACTGCTCCGGGGATATTATCTGATGTTTCAGTAGAAATGGCATAAGACGATTCTTCAGTAGCCTTTCGATGATTTTTGATAGCACTGGTAGTAGTGCAATTGGGCGATAATTGCAAGAGTTAGTTTTTTCGCCGCCTTTATGAAGTGGAATAATTATAGCTGTTTTAAGGCAATCAGGGAATACACCTTTTATAAAGGACTTATTTATTAATGTTGTAAGGGCCTCTATGACTGGGAGTGGCAAGTTCATGAATATTCTAATTGATAGGCCATCAGTGCTACACGAAGATTTACTTTTGATATTATTTATTACCTTCAATAGTTCAGTGTTGCTAACGGGACTTAAGAAAAAGCTATCAGCTAAATTTTTTGAAGGAGGGAGAAACGAAAGAGGGTCCAAACTTGGCGAAATACTAGAGGTAACATTTTTGCTTACATTAATAAAATAATCATTTAGATCATTAGCCCCTGGCAAGATCTGAGTCACAGGGTTTGATTTGTTTCTGAGGTTATTGATGATGGACCAGGTTTCTTTTGAAACGTTATTTGAGTTTGTTAGACGTTTTCGGTAGTGTAATTTTTTTGCTGACTTAATAAGAGTAGTGTAGATCCTCCTATAGTTAGAGATATAGTCGAGAATAAGAAAGGAGTCGGTGAATTTTTTTATATATGAGAGCGAGCGCATATTTTTAGCAGAACTTCGTATTCCTTTCGTGGTTCACGGTTTATGCCGCTTAGGTTTGATATTCTTAAGCGGGAAGGGCTTGTTAAAAGCACTTAAAGTTTTATTTAAAAAAGTTCTGAAGTTTGTGTTGACATTATCAGATTAAAAATTCCAATCGGTGTTAAAGCAAATATTATGAAATACTGAGAAATTTGCGGCCGAGAAAATTCTGCCCCGATGCATGGCGAGATCTTGGTAAGGGCCTAATAGGTAAACTAACCTGGAAATTACCGCCTCGTGATCGGAAAGACCTGTGAATGCACCTCTGATGGAGAAAAATCAGACGCCATGTAATCGATGATAGAAGAAGAGTTTTTTGAAATTCTAGTTGGCGAGGATACATGCATTAAAAGACCGAAAGAGTTGAATATAGAAATTGATATTTTTGGATGGGACAAATAGTAGCATAGTCAATATTAAAGTCCCCGCATAGAATTTTTTTACCTTTAATCGGTAGACTGTCTAGCAAACTTACCAGGCTATTTAAAAATGATTGTACATCAGAGTTTGGTGATCTATAAATACAAATTACATAAAGATCAAGGTTTTGATTATATACCATAGAGAATTCAAAAGAGCTATCCGCTAACAAATGATCATATTTAGATACCGATATAGATTAATATTTCATTATTTATATAATAATTAAACTCGTCTATTACATATTTAATGATTCAGTGACATATTTCAAAATCGGAAATTTAGAGGAAATTTTATATAGCTTTATATATATATATATATATATATATATATATATATATATATATATATAACACTGGAACCTGTGGTGGAAGATAGATCAAAATACAAGAGTTCTAACCACACTACACCACAACTTGTTACGTTCTGGACGCGCGTTTCGCTAACCAAGTTAGCATCATCAGCAGATGATATAAACAGTTTATATCATCTGCTAATGATGCTCACTTGGTTAGCGAAACGCGCGTTCAGAACGTAACAAGTTGTGGTGTAGTGTGGTTAGAACTCTTGTATTTTGATATATATATATATATATATATATATATATATATATATATATATAAAACTTTAGGTTAGCAAGAAGCTAATTTAATATAATTGTATCAATAATTATCTGTGACAAAAGACCAGGCACGTAGTCTAGGGGGGCGGTCCGGGCCCCCCCCCCCCCACGCTCCCGCGATACCCGAGTTTTTACATAATTTAACCTACGAAAGTAGAATTCCAATAAATGCTGATTAGCAGCTCAGTATTGGCTCTGCTTACTACAGCTATTTTTTAACTCGAACCTCAGGAAAATTAGGGAGCAGGCTATTTTTTGAAATTCTAACTTTTTGACGGTTTTTTTTTAACAAGCCCAAGTATGTAAACAACTAAACAAAGACGCACCTAATGATTTTTTCGTAAGTACGACAGTTTCTAACATAAATCGATAGGAAAATAAATTTCATTTTTCTTCCACAAAAATCTCCTGTTATAAGCAAAATTGCGAATGCGTGCCGAGGCCAAATTTATGATAATTCCAACAAAAATTATTATTATTAAACTTAAAAATTGAAACTTTCTCTTCGTGATCCAATTTCACACAATTTTGAAGTTCTTATCTTTACGTATACAAAACACGATTTAAGGAATAAGAAAATTATTGAATTTACCTTTGGGGATTGAAAAAAATTACCTCAAAAAAATATTCGATTTTGACAGTGAGGAATATTTAGAATTCTCAAAAAAAGAAAAACTTTTAAGCAAACGTTCATTAAAAGTAGTTTTAGAATTTCGAGAAAGTACTAAAAATAAAGATGAATACATTTATGATTAAAGAAATCCAGATTTTTAATTTAGCAATAAGGTTCCTGACCCTCTATGGAAGATAGCACCACATTAACCTCGATATTAACAAAGTGACTACGCACTTACTTATTAAAATACTATTAAATATATAAAACCTAAAAATATTAAGCAAAAGTCGCCAACGTCCTATTTGCTCAAGATATACCTATAATTTTTTACATTTTCATAATTGCTGTACCTGCAATGTTTTAATAGATATTGGCAAATTACTAGTTTTTTGCAACTTTTTTTCATATTTTGTTGCACTTGCAGGGGGGACTAGCAACAAGTGAAAAAAAAAGCATTCTTCTTAATAATTCTTTCGTCATTGAATTGGTTTTGACAGGGTTGGATCCCCCTAGAACTGAAATCCTGGCTACGTGCCTGCAAAAGACATATTTATGTAATGGTTCATGTGGCAATATTTATTATTAGCAATAAGCTTAATCATTAAAGAACAAGCATTTTCATAACAAAATACAACCAATAAAAGGGTGAGTTCTCATTACTATTGTTACTAAAGATGAAGATAAAACTAAATTTTGTTACATGGACCCACTTGGTGTTTGTCTATACCAAGAGTATAATGCTTATTTAATACCTTTCTTTATCAGCTTATCATCGACTTCAGAGGAAATATGTAATAAAATATAATTTATCACTTTTTAATGCAACCTATTTTTTGAAATCGGGTTTGTTTTTCAAAACATTTTGATTTCACCCTTTTTCCAACACATTTTAGTTCTATTTACGCGAAGTTAGGTAAAAATTTCGGTCCACTACTTTTAAAAGTTTGCCAGGCTCGCGGCAAGTAAAAATGCACCACCTTTACATGTTTTGAATCTATTCATATTTACAGAAAATCAGCAATAAACATGGCCCAATATTAATATGAATGCAAAATTGAACTTCGTGTCCCTAAAAACCACAAAAACAATATTATGAAAAACAATATCTTTACAGTACTTATCCCCCAATTTATCCCCTCTTTTCCCCACCATCCATCTTCCCCGCTATACATTTCACTTATTGACAATATAAATATTTTGTGCCAAGATGTTTAATATTTTTAACATTCATTATAATATATTATATTATTATTTATATTACCGAAATCACCTGATAAAAACAGATTCTCCCTAGTTGGGATAATGTACCTCAGGATGGTATTTATTTACTTTTTTGATTACTTATTTTTAAAAACCAAATTTTTAGGCAATAAATTAAAGCATTTCAAATGCATTAAAGAAAATCTATGGTAAATGAAAAATTGTAAAGTAACACTATTGCGCTATTTTCATTTTTTGTATATGCTTGCTATATGAGAACTCCGACACTACCCTAAATATTCCTTGAAAATTTCATAAAAAATGCAAACCATCCTGGAGTAATTAATGACAACATAAAATAGTGGGTCTTACAGCTTACTCAATTAAAATTTAGTACCTATGCTTTACCAAATAGTATATCTATGTTATTTATTAACCCCTCAAAAAAGGTGATTTGATAAATTTTAGAGGAATATTTGAGACTTTTCACAAATATATAAATTAGCAAAACGCTGTACTCCGTTTATCATCAGTGTCTTGGACTTTATAGATAAGATGAAGTTATAAAAAATTAATTTAAGCCCAACGGAAATGTGCAATACAAAAACAATACTTCATTTGCAAATATAAGAACGCTATTAGACGGTGATTTGACCCTTCAACTACAGCACTGGTATGACATATCTTACTTACCTTCGAAAACAAACTTCTGGGTTTAAATCGTTTCTTTTTCTGCAAATAAAGCAAGTTCGCACCATTTTCTTAAAGTTTTTTAAACAGATTCTTGAAAATAGCCACACAAAACCCTTGGATTTCTGAAAAACACTTATTTCACCAACTAGAACAATTACAACGCCGCGCATCAAATAGGTCGAAATCATGAATGACTACGACCGTCTTCGGCGTTTTCCGAATGATCCCGAAAGAAATCTGTAGTATACTCGAAAAAGGTAGAATTCCGACGTTGCCGATTATTCTGGGCTTTATTTCTTGAAATAAGGTATAATAATTACAGAATATTTAAATTACATTGAAAACAGATTCGGTTTGAGTTATTTATAATAAGCTATTTAATTATCCGTTTTAAAATATTCTATATGGAAATTTATACTGAGAATTTCTGGAATTCCTTGTTTATTTAGATAATAGTATAAAGGATGATATCGTTATAATCTGGCCACAGTAACGGTTTGGCAAACCAGGGTTAATGTTGGATTCCTCCAAAATGTAAACACCTGGGTCTATATTATTTCCATGTCGTTGGTGTAGACCGTATCTCGAAGCAGCGCCCCCTATCTCCGGAACCTCAAGTACAAGAGGTAATAGTTTACTTGTAGTAAATAATTACTGTAATTCTTACTTCAAAGTTGCACCAGAAGAATAACGACTGGTATTCTCGTTATTTAGTCTTCCCATAAAATATCAAAGCAGATTTAGAAAGTTCAATCTATTTTGTACAACTTTCAAATTTACTAATTGGTTTTACGACGTACCTAAATATTCGAAAATCTGGCTTAAAAAACATTTTTCATGTAATTTGAAAAACGTCTGGGGGCAACCACAAGGGCATATCATCAAGTTGCTTTGAATTTCAATCAAATACGGCGGCGTGGTTATAACCGTTATCAAAGCTAATGAGTATATATTTAGGTAAATAAAAAAGAGCCATATTTGAGGTACAATACTTTTCCCAATTTTGCAAAATATCCATGAAAATTTGCATTCCAATTATGAGTAATGTCGATATTCGTTTGATAGAAGTGTTACTTAATTACATTTTTTGGAGCAGTTGGAGCTGCGCAATGCTTGCCTGTAATTGAATACAGGACAAATGCATTTTTCAGTGTATAGGCCGGTATTTTTTGACACAGGTTTTCAGTTTACGGGATCAGATTTTTTAAATTTTGTGTGCTTTTAAGTAGTATATGTTTGATGTAGAGAGTGTAAAAGTAAATAAGAATGTCTCTACTATACTGTTCGGATAAGTCGTAAAGCCTATGATATGTTATACAGGGGAAGTAGGTATATATAGGACGTTTTCTTTCTTTAGGAATTCTGGCTTAACAACCGTAATTCTTTTTTCTAGTGAAACATCTCGGTATAAGACATCGATTTAGGAAATTTGGATAACAAACTGGGAAAATTTTGTGTTCGCTACTGTGAATTTTCAATGTTTTCTCTACCAGAACTTTTTTAGGACTATAAGTATCAATTTGGAGTTTTTATTAGTAAATAGCACATTGTAATTTTAAAAAAAAAATCTAGTCTTTCAGAATTGGTTCTGGTGTAATATTTTTAACGGGTTTCACTATCTGATGAGATTTATTGACACTTTGGAAGATATTCAGTATACAAATAAAGCATATATTATGTTATTCAGGGGCAGTAGTTAAATATAGAATATTTTTTTTACAAATTCGCCATTAGTTTTTTTCAAAGTCAAACATTTCAGTAAAAGACATCGATTTAGACGATTCGGGTACTAAATGGCCAAAACTTTGTTTTCGCAGTAATATATTCTAATTTTCTTTTGCTTTACTGACATTTTTGAGGGATTTAAAGTATCGATTTGGGTTCTTCAGAAATACATAGAATATTTCATGTAATATTTAAAGGCGTAATATATTAAAAATAATTTTTTTGGTAGCCCCAAAAAGAGTGTTCTTCGCTGTAACTTTCGAACCGCTTAACATCTTTAAATACGGTTTTCACAGTTTAATGTAATTTGTAGAAGCGTAATTTTAAAAAAAATACTTTGACATCTATCAAAAAAATGTCTCTTTCCCGTAACTTCTAAACTACTTAAAATAATTAAATACAGTTTTCACAGTTCTATGTAACTTCTATTGGTGTAATTTTTTAAAAAACATTTTGACAGTTGTCAAAAAAACTCTTTTTTTCGTAACTTTTAAACTACTTAAAATTTTTAAATACGGTTTTTACGGTTCCGTATAACTTTTAGTCTGATAATTTATTAAACATTTTTTTGACAGCTGCCAAAAAAACTGTCTCTCCCGTATCTTCTAAAATTTTTAAAAATGGTTTTTACAGTTCGATTTAACTTTTTGTGGCCTAATTTATTTCAAAAAAAATATTTTGACAGCTGTCAAAGAAATTGTTTTTTCCCCGTAACTTTTCATGTAACTTTTTGTAGCCTAAATTATCAAAAAAACATTTAACAGCTGTCAAAAAACTGCCTTTTTGCCGTAACTTCTAAACTAATTAAAAGATTTTAAATACGGTTTTGACAGTTCCATGTAACTTTTAGTCACGTAATTGATTTTAGAAAAATATTCTGGCAGTTGTCAAAAAGAGTCGTCTTCCTAACTTTTGAGCAGCTAAATTTTTTAATGAGATTTTTACAGTTAGATGTAACTTAAATTATATAAAGTGGGATAATAGGTCGAGAGTGTTATAGCCGGTTGAAACACAGTAATTGCCCGAAAAATTAAAATAATTATTTGAAATATTTAGAAAACGTTTATTTTTACGGTATTCCAAATCATGTTAAAAATGGTTGAGATCAAACTTTGGACCAAACCTGTTTAAAGAGTTGCAAATTGCAATTATCGCAGATTATTTAAAAACCTAATTTTGGAATTGAATAAAAATTTTAAATAGCATTTTTACAAATATATGTAACTTTTAAATAGTTAATGGCATATATGATATAATGGGAAACTGGTTTAAATTAGTATTTATGTATACATGATGTATCTTTTATGTGCATAAAATGGATTTCTACTTGCTGATTATAAATATACTCAATTCATATTTATCGATGAAATTTGAAAAGATTCTGCCATAAGAAGCAATGTTTAAGAGAGGGGCCAAGAACGTTCTACTACATAGTGGAATCAATGGAATTACATTGCCCTTTAAAGCAGGATTTGTTTTCAAACTTTCCGAGAATCTTTGAAGATAAAGGTATCAATCTTAGTGTTTTTATAATCAGCAAAAATAATTTTGTTTAAGTATAACATACAGGCTGTTTCATTAGAAAAATCATGTTTGGTCTCCTATATTTATATAGTTATCCTATATACATATTTTAAAGACAAATATAGAATGTAGCAAACCCATTATATTTATATCCAGCAAGATTAGACTCAAGTGAAATCCTGTTGGTTCTGCTACATATTTTTAAGTCATCATATACTTATACATACATACTATTTGTCTAAAAAGATACGCAGAAGAGCATATATCTTTTGTTTTTGACATTTCAAAAATTAAACCAATATGGGTAGCGAGTTAAGAAGAAATGCACTAAACTAAGCGAAATCAAAAGGTTATTTGATACTTCAAAAATAAAAGAAATTTTTAATGTTAAAAAATAAAAAACTTTCGGCAAAAACTCTATCACTTAAACCTATATAAAATTCAATGGATTCGAATGAGTTGGTGTTTAACGTACCATGAAAGTTAGTTTAAAGCCAATATCTTCCTAAATTTTACACAAAAATCAGATTTTATGTACGAATCAACTGGTAAAAATGTGGTAACAATCGAAGATGAAACAAAACGGCGGGTTAGTAAAATATTTAAAAAATTTGCCTGAAAAACTACTTAATAGGTTGATTTCAAATTTTCTGCAAGAATAAATAGTAGCAATTGGATAATTTGTGGTACGAATTCAAGATGGCGGAAGAAAATGGCGGCCAAATAAAATTTCTGTATAGTGAAAAAAAAACTCAAATGGATTTTATATATAGTCACATTTTAGCGTCCCTAGATGCCAAAATATGGTTTCTCAAACCTTCGCGGTCTGTTTATAGGTCTGCGTCTGTCTGTCTGTTTGCGGCTTAGCTAAAAAACTACTTAACCGGTAGACTTCAAGTGATTAACAATTAAGGGTCATATGGGGATGACTTGGTAATATTTTGGTAAAAATGCAATATGGATGAACAACTGGATGGCCTAGTGAAATTACCCAATTCACCTCAAATTTGCAGAAGAATCAAGTGTTACTTAAGAATGAATTGGTAACATTCTGGTACGATTCCAAGATAGCAAAACAAAATGGCGGGGCAGCCTAAACTAATTATTAGATTAATTTCAAATGAATGTATTAAGTGTCACATAGCCACAGCAAGCATTAAGTATGACCCAGAGGTAAAATGGTAAAATTACGTTATGAATTCTTATTCAATTGAGTTTAAATTTTGCGTAAAAATTAATTGTGTTATTAGGATAAACTAGTACGAATGAAATGAAAAAAAATGCCGTTAAAAAAACGAATGTAAAAACTACTTATCCAAGTTATTTTAAAATATGCTTAACATAGAACAAATTGACTCCCAATAAAAATATTTGAAAAACGGTATGTGTTACTAAATGACTATGTCGGGAATTAAACTGGATCACACTTTACTATTCCTATAAAAAAGAAAAAAATGTATAACCAGGGAAGTTCCGGGTAAACGAAATTTAATCTAATACTAACCTCTAACTACGGGTTGAATTTGATCTAATTCCTCACATAATCAACGTGACAATATCAGTTAATAAGCTACGTGCTTTTACGGCTTTTCTGAATTAGTGCTTTGTACACTTTTTGGTTTTATGAATCTTGCAGACTCAGAGCTGCATGTTATTAACGTAGGTTTAAAGACAATCTAAAATATTAATTGAAGTTATAACTTATAATCAGTTGTTTTGTAGATTTTATCAAGTCTTCGATGAATCAAAGGACCAAAAGGATGTTTTTGATGTAGTGGCAATACCCGTCGTTACAAGGTAAAACACCATTTACCAAAATTTTAAGAGATTTAATATGTATATTGGCAGTGTTTTGCAGGGACTTAACGGCACGATTTTTGCCTATGGACAGGTATATTATTTATTTTTTTTAAATAAAAAAAGACTAAATCGTAATATGTGTCTTATTTTATTAGACTGGTAGTGGCAAAACCTATGCTATGACGGGGTCAACAAAAATGTATAAAGAAAGGGGAATTATACCCAGATCTTTGGAGTTTATTTTTTCAAAAATAAGAAAGGTGAGTATTTACTACACACTTTAACTAGTGAGCTTAGTTACTTCTCAATAACTTTTAGTTCGATGAAAAACCAACCATCTCTATATCATATATGGAAATATACAATGAAATGTCTCACGATTTATTAATTCCAAGAGATAAAATGGCAATTAGCTTGGAAGAATTACCGTAAGTACAAATTGATTCTAAAATGTGAATATACTTTTTAAAGTGTCCATTATAATTACAGTACTTGATTTGGAAGGCTCACTTGTAAACAACTTAATTTGTGATAAAATTAATTGTAAAATTAGGGATCATTAAAAATATCTTCTAGAATGTTTATTTCCGTTTAGTATTTTTTCTATATTTTCTGAGACGCAGAAGATTCTGATAAAAAATTTCATTCTGGAATTTACTTAATTCAAAATAATGGTAAAATGATATAAAATATTACAATATATAATGACTTTTGTTTTTATAAATTCTGCAGCCTTTAAAAAGTGCACAATAAAATAATGACTTATAGCTAGAATTAATAAAAGGGGTAGTTTTATTTTTTTTACAATTAAAAAGTACTTACACGAATTAAAATATATAGACAATTTTGAACAAATATATAAATTATAAAATAAGATTGATTTTGTCTACTGAAATGTTGACATTATTAAACAAGAAATAATCAATTAAAAACCATTTGTTTTTCTCTCAAGTAACGAAAAATAGAGGTAAAATATGTCAAATGCATGTTATAAAAGAGCTATATTCAAAACTTTTTTATAAAAATAGACAATAAACAAAGAAATATTCTTGAAGCAGTCCTCACATATTTAATATTGCAATTATGTTCAATGGCTCTTTACTTAGTATTTAAGTAAATTGGTTGTAATTATCGGTAACATTAATTTAGTGTCAAAAGTTGATTGCCGCTCATATTTTTGTACATTAGTTTAAGGATCGGCCTTTTAGTAAAAATGAATTGGTTTTTAAAAACCACTTTGCTGGTCGACGTATTTAACTGGCGCTGCGAACAAGATAGTGTAATTTTGCTCTTTAGCGGTTTTCCGTTGCGCGGAAGTGATTTTTAAATGTTATCTCTCGAGAACTAAAGAACGTTCAAAACTACTTTTATCGATCATTCGTGGAAAGCTTAAGAAGGGTTCAAGGAAAAGAAGGAACAACATAAAAGCGAACTAGACCAGCCTCCATACTAAAGCCATTCAGTTATATGCAGAGATTTTTAGTAGCATGTATTGCAGTGTATGCTTTATGGATTACATCCATGATTATATTGTAAGTTATTGCTTGAATTGCCATTTTAAACTCTCGAGAACTAAAAAACCTTCAATACTACTTTTATCGTTCGTTCGCTGAAAGCTTGACAAGTGTTCTACCCAAGGAAAAGAAGGAATAAAACAAAAACGAACTAGACCAGCCTCTATACTGAAAATATTTAGTTATCTGCAGAGATTTTTGGTAGCAAGTATTGCAATGTAAGCTTTAAGGATTAGCACTTTGATAATATTGTAAGTTATTGCTTGAATTGCTATTTATTTTAATTTCTGATGCTTCTAAACGTTTAAGAAACATTTTGATACCAAATAGGGCCTCTTTAGAATTAAGCCTTGAAAGCGAATCTGGAAATTCTAGTGGTGAATTTACTATTCCTGATACTGCACATGAGAAATTAGTTAGAGTCCTTATAATTTAAGGTTAGATTCTAAAACATAATTCTAGTAAATCAAAAATGAATTAGATTTCATAAATCACGTTTCCAAGTTTTTCTGGTGTTTAAAATCACCTAGAGAGTTTTCTAAATGCAATTGACGAATTTTATTATTTATATTGTAACGAAGATCAAGATCAAAGAAACGTTATTCTAGCCTCAATAAAATCTAAATAAGTAGATAGTAGATAATGCTAGGTAATTTTATTATCTCGGCCAAACTTAAGCACTTGTCTTGCAGGAAAAATTATACTAAGACAAAAATTCGGAAATCCGATTACTTACCAAACCTTAATACAGAAACGTCAAAACATTAAAATAAATAAAAATGAAAATATTTTACAATTTGTAGATAGACTTAAATCTTTCGTTTAAAGAATATTTTAAAAAATTCATAGAGAAATCTTAGAACAAATAGCAAAAGTAACCTTAATCAGCCAAATCAATAAAACATCTGGTTTAATTTTAACGGCAAATTCTCCACAAACTTTAAAAACAATTCTTATGTTACAACAGCTTAATACACTACTTGACGATGCGTTTAATTATGTGTTAAATTATAATATGAATCGCAAGTTCATTTTACAAATATTTCAGTTTTCGAAAATTACAATTCTAAATTTAATCAAGATAATGTAAATAACCAGCTTGTACAGAGAGTTCCAACGAAACCTAATAATCCAGAACCTTTACCTCCACAATCATAAAGATCGTCGTTGATACAACCGAGACATATACTAAAATATTATCCACCCATCGCCCAGGGTTTTAACAGACCCAAAAATGTCTCTGCCCTCCAAAATAGGAATAGGCTCTCCCTGGTAGAACCACCAGGTCCTATATCGACCTCCACGGCCGGTCCTTCAAGAATGTGCCAAATTTCTTCCAATCCTCTAGTACCAGAAATTTTGTAGCCCAATAATTAACTAACGTAGAGACACGCACGGAATCTTTCTATGACGAGCAAAGTTTTACTGAATATCATTCATAGTCAACATAATGAAAACAAGTGTCATATAATCCCTACAGTGTTTTCCGACCCAGATGTCAAGCAGCGTGGTTGTAAAACCGGTATTTCAAAGAAATTTATATACTAACCCACCCTTTGTGATTGTGACCTTTCTATCCTAGTAGAATATTATTACAATTAAAATAAGTAGCTATAACTATATAGACATAATAAATATTAGTTTCAAATAGGCATACAACCCAATATCTAAATTAAGGTTAGCCAAACTGGGGGATAAGCCTATGGGGTCGAATAGACCCTGGCTACTTAGTATTATTAACTCCGATGATCATCGTAGGGCCAAGAACATTCTCAAGAAAAAGAATCCTCTAATACTATTAAAAAAATTTCTCACCTGAGGAACTAGTCATAAATTTTCAATGCAACTTTGAAATTTCACAGGTTAAGAGATTTAATAGAAAAGTAAAAGTAGACGATAAGATAGAATATGTTGAAACATCTACTTTTGAGGGAAAAATACTTCCCCGCTCTATATTTATTTACGGTCTTGAGATGAGAGTGGACCTTACATCATAAGAGTCACTCAGTGTTACAATTGCTTCTTATTTGCACATGTTAAACAGTCAATGTAGGAGTAAACATGAATGCACCAGTTATGCTAATGTGCATGAAAGAACATGCTCAGCTCAAATACGTTGTTACCATTGCATTAGTTTAAATCATAAGTCCAGGGACAAAAACTGCCTTGAATTCATCCGCCAGTAACAAATCCGTTTGTACATGTCTCTAAATTCAATTTCCGTTGACGAAGCTGACATTTTATTCCCAAAAATAAGGCCCACTTTTCAGACAACCAAATAATTTCCCACCTTTACAAGCAAACGAGAAAGATATTCAATACTTTAGCTCTGTTAAACAAAATATTATGGAATTAATCCAAGACATATTCAACAATGGGTCAATTCCTGAATTTAACAGAGTCGCGACTTATAAAAGAGCCAAAGTAAGAACATCCTCCCCCAACCAGCTTATAGTAGAGCTGAACATCAGGCCTGCCTCTTTCCCTCCCCAGCCAGAATCTCAATAAGTTCCCTGTCCTCGATAGTACCAGACACCTCCGACATTTCCTAGAGTCTCAAAGACAACTAGTTTGCAAGTAAATAAAGTAGTTAATTACTAGTAAGGACACACAAGGAATAATATAAGAAGTTTGTTTGCAAATATAATCAATCTTCAGATACTCATAGAAGTCACCTCCCAATATATCATTGCCCTAAGTGAAGCGTGGCTTAAGCTCAATTTTACTCTTAATTTTCCTAAATATATCTCTGTGAGACAGGACCGCCCGGATGGGAAGGGGTGAATTGCTCTTCTCCTTCGGAATGACCTAGACATATCCGAGTATAATATCAATACTTCATACTTACATGAAAATATACAGATTCAGCTCATAAAAATAAATAAACTTAACATGCACCTGGCTAACATTTATATACCCCCAAATGTTCTACTGGATCCCAACCAGTGGAAAAGACTAACTGATTCCCTCTAAATCCCATTGATCATCACAAACGACATGAATGGAATTGTCATTAGTGAGTCCTTCAGTAAGGGTGATATTCAAAAATCTGACTATCGACCTGAAAAAAAGATGTTTCAAAAAAGCAAAATGAAGTGAATACTCCGATAAGGTTCTACTGGCACTAACTGAAAGAGAGTATGTAAATTACCACGAATTCTTTAATACCTAGTAAGTAATCAATAAAAAAGACCTTCCTCCAACTCCTCGGTGGGACGAGAAGTGTTCAAAGGCCCTAAAACGTAGGAGATTCTATATAAATAGCTACAAATTTAATCCTATCTTGGATAGATATTTACAAGTAAAAAAAGTCAGTACGACAATCAGCAAAAAAAGAGAATCAGCTTTCGTAATGTCTGTGCATCTCTTAATAGACGATTTCCGTTAAAGACCGTATGGAGATCCACAAAACAAATCGCTAACACCAAATCACCATATAGTTCAAAACTCCCCAAGACCAGGTAGCTAACGAAATTTTAGATAACTTATCTATTTGCCAAATAGCCCCTAATTCCACCGTGGAATAATCAGAGGAACATTCAGACTTATTTCACTGAGGAGGAATTATAGAGCACCTTGAATCATAGAAAAGAATCCGCCACTGAAATTGATGATGTGTCTTATTCCATCTTAAAACATCGTCCACCCATAGGAATACAAACATTACTAAAAATATAAAATAAATGTTTAGAGAGTGGGGATGTCCCGTTGCACTGAAAAAGAACCTTAATTTCACTTGATACTGAAACCTGACGAGGATAAAAACCTTCTAGCGACAGACCTGTAGCTCTCAATTCTTGTCTTGCAAAAACAATAGAAGTAACAACATAAAAAACTGATTTGAATGCGAATTGGAAAATCGAAGAATATTGTCAAATACACAGTTTGGCTTCAGACTAGGTCAAGGATGCTTAGATTGTCTGGCATATGTAATCTCACAAACCCAATGCGGCTTCTCTAAAAAAGAGGGATCACTAGCTATATTCATGGACATCTTAGCAGCTTACAATAATGTAAATATAAATCTAATAAACAAAAAATTAAGGCACTTGGTAATATCAACCTCTCTTTCCAATTTAATATAGGTATAACCTTCAATATCTTAGACAAATATATATTAAGGATAAAAACAACAAACTTCATGGGTCGAAACAGTCCTCCATGGAGCTTACTCAAAGGCCTCCCCTAAAGTTTACTGTTATTTAATATATATATATATATATATATATATATATATATATATATATATATACAGGCCCTACCTAACATAATCCCTAACCAAATCCACATCATAAAATATGCAGATGACCTAGTTATGATGACAGGTAAAGGCATTATCACTATTCACCACATAAACGAAGCCCTTATCATTTTTCAGCAGTACTGCTCAGACCATAACATGTCACTGTCCCCTCAAAAATCTAAAGCCTTTTTAGATCAGGACAACTAGATCCAATCAAGTGTTCCGATACCATCACCCCCTGGATTAAGGAAACAAAATACTTAGGTGTAACTATCAACAATAATCTTAAGTGGGACAAATACATTTCTGATATACACATTAAAACGAAAAAGGTAATTTACGCTATGAGACTAGTTAAAAGAGTTTGTTGGGGAGCAGACCTCCTTAATTCAACACCCATTTAGAAAGCAATAGTCAGATCTCACATAAAATATGAGGCACAACTTATGAAACCAATCTCCAAACAAGTCCTGAGAAAAAGTTAAACTTACATCAATATGCCTTAAGAGTGTGGATGCATGAAATCTACCCTACTAATACTGTGTTAGTAGAATGCAGTGAAGTGTCCTTAGAAGCCAGAAGAAAAATGTTGGCCCAAAAATACATCCTAAAAAATATGGCTCTAAATGATAATTCGGTAATTAAAAATATACAAAAACTATCAATCGTTACATTTAACGAAAATAATATATACTGGCGAAACAAAGAAAAACCTTACACTGTACAGGCTTACAGGGATTTAGAATACCTAACAAATATCATTGAAACAAATGATAACCTACCTTGCTACGAATTTTATTTTCAAACACAATTGAGAAAGCATATAGAAGGGCTGGAGATTGGATATATACTGATTTATCAAAAGACTCGAAAACAAACACTCTGGGATATGGAGTGTATTGTCCCTGAAAAAAATTCAAATTTTCGCAAAGACTAACTGCAGACATGCAGATTTGTTTGAAAGAGGATGTAATTTTTACTGACTCAAAGGGTGCAATCGAAAAAATAAACAAATTTGAAATATCAAAACTAGACCATATCTCCTTTTCTTGCAAACAAGTGATTTTAGATGCTAGCTCTACGAGTTTTCATATTCGAATATCCTGGATACTTGGACACGCGAAAATACTGGAAAACGAAGATGCGGATAAATTGGCAAATATAGGAAGAATACTTAATGTTCCCTAGACGTTAAATTAGATAAAAACGCATGTATGTTCCTGATAAAGCATCACATTCAAGAAGAATGGAAACACACCTGGAAGTAAACAACTCAAAGTAAAGGCAGTTGGTATGTATCAATTCATGAAGTAGTCCCGCAATTTTTAAGGTTCAAAAATATGACATATATTAGTAGAAGACATATAACTATCGTCATAAGAATGCGAACAGGGCATGCCTTCTTCCCATCTCATATATATAAAATAGGGCTAATCGAAAATCCATATTGCGAATGTAATACGGGCATTGCAGACTTAGGACATATTCTATTTAGACCTATACCAAGAATTAAAAAAAAAACGTTACTAGGCCCTATATCCATGAAATTAATTTAGGCTAACTTTAATGAGAATATTATTCAAATTATTATGAAATAATTCTCACATAACAAAATCAGTCTCTAGTAACAACTCAATGAATACCTAAATTAATTATATCTACAACTCAGTTCTAACCTTTACACTTCTAGGGTTCCTAATCCGAGGCAACATTTCCGGGTGTGTAATGCTCCCCCGTTGCCCGGGAGCGAGAAAAGTCTTTTCCTGTGTTGTGCTATCTGTTTTTAACTAACTCCCTCATAATAAAATTTACAAAATCCGCAAAACAAACAAATTATAACACAGACATAAAAAGGAAAAGGTACATAGACTATGGCTCATGTCAGTAGCCTTTTGTTAGGCGGTCCTGAAGTTTAAGAAAAGAAATCTGATGGGTAAATGCTACACCCGAAGCCCACAACCAAAGCAGCAGCTTCATAACCCATACAGCGATAATCCTATATACACCCAAGATCCTACACAATCTTATGAATTTGTCATTGAAAATCAAGATTATCAAGACTTATATAAAACTTAACTTGAACAAAGTTTCGAAGGCATTCAACAGAATAATTTTGAAAACAGCCTCTAACCAGTTATTAACTTAAACAACATTGCCCAACAATTATATTACCCTATATTTGTATCTATATATATATATATATATATATATATATATTTCTCGAACCTTTCGAACTAATGGCTTGTAAAAAGACGTATAAAGAAAACCAAAATCTGAGATTTCGAACTAGGTAAAAAACAAAACTTTAAATTACAAATACTCAATTGGCATAACGATTTTGATGCTGTAATAGGCACAAAAAGTTTTAAAAATTTAAATGCTGTTATAGATTATGGAAACAAAGTGCCTATAATAAACCATTATTAAGACCAGTAGCTCAACCATGTTTTCAGCTTGAGGGGCTCATTATTTTTGAAGACCAAAACAAAATATCCCCACTTTCATATATGAATGACAAAATAATACCCCTAATATACGACAGGAAAGTCTAGAGTCCCGTAAGAATTAAAAACCTATTATGTCTTAACCTTAGTACGCATGCGCTTTGTCTTGGGGTGGACTGCATGCACCATAGCCCCCCACTGATTGCACAACTGATTACGACTCGTGCAAAATTTTTTCAACAACTCTCCAACAGTACAAGTTAATTACGAAAAAAGTTTTGCAATTGGCCTTCTTTTACTATTAGTTGAAATAAAGAACGGTTTTTACAAAATTCCTAATCCCATTCCGAACATAAATAAAACTTTTCATTAAAGAATTAAGGTGACCCATCCTACAAGATCAGTTTGATATATTAGATCCTCCTCGTAACAACACACAAAAATTTAACCCTGAAAAACCATTAAGAATTGATTATCTATCAAGCCATTGCATTGGTAAGATATTACCGGAGATTTATCGACTAACCTTTCCTAACTAAATGCTACTAAACAAAACTAGAAAAAGAAATACTAAATTGAATTACTAAATGCTTGCGAAACGGTAGTGCAGTCAATATTGCAAACCAGGTGTATAAAAATTCCTTTTTTAAATGTAAAGAACTTATTACGAATTCCCTGCACTACAGAACTCCGACTTTGCTAAAGCTTTTAAACTTACAACTTACGCCTCTAATATAGCTGTAGGTAGTATTTTATTAATGGACGAACATCCTATGGTATACTCTCGAATGCTCAATTCCGCAGAAAGAAACTATTTTACAATCGAGAGAGAGCTTTTATCAATAGTAGACTCGACTAAACAGTTCCTTCTTTACTTATATGGCCAAAAATGCATCATCGAAACCGATCATAGCCTCTTTAGTATCTATTTTCAAAATTAATGAGTCCAACTCTAGTCTAATTCGGTGGAAATTAAAATTAGACGAATTCAACTACGAAATAAAATACAATAAAGAAAAAAGTTGTGTCCGATGCTTTTTCGTGCATAGATCTTAACGTACATGAAACTCCTAATCCTCATGCAAACCCAAATGCAAATGATGCAAATCCCGACGTCACGGTCCGTTCAATTAAAGAGATTCAAAGAAAATATCTTCCTGTATCAGAATTACCAATAAATTGCTCATCTAGCCGCCTAATAATAGATGAAGAATATAAACATACGTATTCAGAACCTTTCAAAAAGAACCATCCCTATCTAATCAAAATATTTGAAAAGTTTTCAAAGATAAAATGAAACCAGACGTCCCGTTTTTTATATACATACAAAATCAAGAATTAAAAGTAAAAACAACGAATATTCAACGCGAATTTAAGTCCAAGCGCAAAACTTATATTTTCTAACATTTATTTAATTATCGTAACAAACCTAACACAACAGAAGAAATAATTGCCCACTATCATCCAAAAAGAGGCACGCGTATAAAATTGCCTACGAAGGTCCTTTACTTTCAAAAAAACCTTTCAAAATGATTCATTTAGACATGTTCCAGTTTTCCAACGGCCAATTTTTTTCCATCATGGATTCATTCTGTAAGTACGCCCAAACCTATTTCATAGAGATAAAAACGCAGATACGCTCTTAGGTAAACTTAGATACTTTTTCTTACACCACAATATTTACCAAAATTAGTTACAGACAGTAGGAAAGAATGTTAAAATCACGTTTTAAAGAATTGACAGAAAACAGCTGCTCTACATAGAAGTACATTATACTACTCCAGGGAACTCATCTTCCAACAGCCCTGTAAAAAGACTACACTCTACTAGAAAAGTTATGCACTTTACAAATGCAAAACTTAGACGAAACTCCCCAAAAATCTAATGACCTCTACTGTATTAATTTTTAATCAAAGCATACACACGATCACGGGACACTCACTTTTGTCTATTGTGTATGGTCCTAACTTTAACGAACCAAAATTAAATTAAAGGAGCTAATATCATTTCATGAAAGTGTCTATAATACCGCCTATCAAAAACAATCTAAAAAATCACATTAAAATCAGTACATTCTTATTTTTGTAAATATTTGCTTATCTTTATTTTAAGACCAGCCCCGAAATTTTTTTCTAATTGACCAAAACTTTATATTGCTGAGTAGTTTCGTTATTGCCTGCTGATTTTTGGAAATATACGTTTATTTTAATTTCAAGATTAGCCCCCAAAATATTTTCTGTTTGGCTCGGTAAGTTTAAAGTCAAAAAACATATCGACATGTGCATAGCAGCATTTATGTAAATCATTTGGTGTTTTTTTTTTTTTAAGTCAAAAGTCATTATAGTATATAGGGTATGTAGAAAGATTTTTTCAATATTAATGAATATCAGGTTCCAATACAATATTCTGATTATATTATCTAGCATATTTTTAAGAGAGTAACGAAGTTTTTAGATACCTTGCGTTTTTCTTCAGATAACTTTTTTTATCTCCCTCTTTAAGAATTTTTCCACAGGGAGTATTGAAACGAGGTTAATTTAAAAAAAAATATGATTTTATTGATTATAACAGAATACATCTATGGTATCATGCCGTATAGAATAACATATGATCTTGTTATCAAAATAAGTGAATAATTCGAACATTCAGCAGGCAATTCCGAAAGTACTCAGCATCAGCAATATAAACCACTAATGTTAGTTTGGGTCGATTAGAAAAACTTCGAGGGCAGACCTTAAAATAAAGATAAGCGAATATATACAAAAATAAAAATGCACTAACTAAACTAATCGAAGCACCAAAAAGAACTAAAGAAACACTAATGAACTATGCCTAGTTTGGGGTCGATCAGAAGAACTTTGGGGGCTGACCTTGAAATAAAATAAATGAATACTTTCAAAATTAAGCAATCAGTAATTACTTGAAGCACTTAAAAGCACTAACGAGTGACAGCATGTTTGGGTCGATCAGAAAAACTTTGGGTCTGACCTTGAAATTTAAAAAATATAATTGTAAAACTAAAAAAGCACTAACCAAACTAAATGAATCACTAAAAACCACTAACGAACGACGCATAGTTTGACTCAATCTAAAAAACATTGGAGGCTGACCTTGAAATTAAAAAAATATATTGGCGAATATAAAGCACTAACAAAACCAAATAAAGCATTAAAAATCACTAACGAATGACACTAAATTTGAGTTAATCGGAAATATTTTGGGGGCTAACTTCACGGACCTCAATGCCAAGCCCTTCAGTCATACAAACTTTCAAATAATGGATATTACATGGAAGACATTAGGCCTTCTTTCTTCTTAAGTCATTATCATACTACTATATTTGATGCGATAAAGTTACTTTGAATGTAAATATAAAAAAGGCTATTTAGATTTTTAGTTAAAACAAAACAGATCTGAAAACCTTAATCTATTTTCTACAGCTTTCCGATTTACCATTTGATTCGAAAATTCACTGGAATACTAAAAAATCTTACTTAAAATCCAAAGTGCACAATTTTAATGTTTAAGGTATATTGACACATAAATAGGGTATGCCTTTAAAGACTTGGTCTTGGAATTTAATGTCACGTTATTATTGAATTTTCACAAGTCGATTTTTTTAACAGGGCATGTAAAGTAGAATAAAAATTTGAGTTTGCCGTTTCTGTAAACGATGATGTTGCCGTTTTGAAGTTAGATACATAAATATTGTGTTTCCAGCTATTTAGGTCTTTTAGCTTAACTATCCGAGATATTTACCTGTTTTAATATATTATACATATAACAATACTTCGGTCCGGCGGATTTTTTTTTATGTTTGCTTCTCCATATAACGGATAACGGATTATTAATACACCATATGGGCTTTATAGACCACTTATTTTATTCCCATAATTTTAGAAAAATATAATGTGTGAGGATGTTTAGCTATGTCAATATATTTGTTACACGGGATGTAAAAATATTTCGGTCCAGAGTTTTTATTTTACAAGCTTGTTCAGATCTCCACCCTATTGCAGATAGACACATAATATTCAGTGCTAATTGAGGATGTGACAATATGTTTCACGTACGAAGTATAATAACTTCTAAAGCATTAATTATCTTATATATGCATAGTAGTATTCTAAACCATTAATTATCTTATATATGCATGAGTATTGGAAAATGTTTTTTATCTAAATTTAGTACCTATTCGGTAAAACTGTTAATTTTTTTTAACTTCTCCTCTTGAACTGGTGGGTCTTTCTGTTGCTATTTTTTTTGTATCTGACCACAATATTTATGTCTTTTTTTGCAAGAGTTAGAATTAGAACAAATTATCATAAGACTGGACACGAAATTACATTATTACTTTCATTAGCAAAGTTACTTAATACAATATAATGCAAATGCCGTCTAGTGCATGCACATATGTATGATATTTAATGTATGTATGTATGCATATGCGTGTGTGCATATGTATGTATGTATATATGAGTGTATATGTGTATGTATGTGTGTGTGTATATGTATGTATGTGTATGTGTATGTATGTGTATGTATGTATATGTATGTGTATATATGTATATGTGTGTGTATGTATGTATGTGTATATATATATATATATATATATATATATATATATATATATATATATGTGTAAATATATATATATATATATATATATATATATATATATATATATATATATATATATATTTTCTTTTGTTGTTTTTTTAAATTTCGCTTAATAAATTGATCACTTACGTTCTAGACTTTCGTTCACCAGTGCTAAATAATAATACCTTTAAGTACAGGGCTTTGCGACAAATTAATATGACTTATTTTCAGGCCGACTTGGAGGCCACCCCTTGGAATAATATTTATAGCATAGATAATATCGATGAAAAAATTTCGTTTCTCACTGATACTATTTTGGAACTGTTTGATAGGCATGCCCCATTGAGAACTGCTAACCGTTCAAATAAACCCTTCTGTCCCTGGATGACTGACAAAATTAGACTTTTAAAAAACCTTAGAAATCAGGCTTTAAATCGATTCAGACGTACCAGACTTACCGAGCATTGCAACTATTATAAGCAGCTCCGAAATTTAGCGACTAATTCTACAAGAACTGAAAAAAAAGTTTATTTAAACAATAAATTTCACAATTGTAGTATCAAAGACAAATGGGCAGAATTAAAAAGATTAAATATTCTAAACAAATCTCACAAGAACATTCCCGAACAACTTTAAAACATAAATCAAATGAACACATTTTTTACAGAATTAACAAAAAATGGCCCCAAACAAGATTTAATCCATTTTTATAATAATAATCTTCTTTCAAACAAGTCATTTAATTTTAATACCATTTCAGAAGAACTGTTAGCCAACATTATTCTCAGTATTAAGTCTAAGTCGTTCGGTGCAGATAACCTAAATATTACTCTAATTTCCTTGTACTGTCCTGTTGTTATTCCATACATAACACACATTGTCAACTGTTGTATTTTACAACAATATTTTCCAAAAAATTGGAAGTTAGCACATGTCATCCCACTAGCTAAAGTAAAAAATCCTACCGACTTTAGTCAACTAAGGTCGATTTCCTTGTTACCTACGCTCTCCAAAATTCTGGAAAAAGTAATGGAATCTCAAATTTCTTCATATGTATCCAGTAATAATATCATCCCTTATAAACAATCTGGGTTCAGAACTGGGTACAGTTGCGCCACTGCCTTATCCGATATTGTAGATGATATTGTCAAAGCACAAGATTTTAACCAGGCAACTGTTCTCATTCTATTAGATTACACAAAAGCTTTCGACTTGATTCATCATAATATATTGCTTTCTATTCTAAAGTATATTGGCTTTGGCCAGTCGGCGGTGGCAATGTTGGCGTCTTTCCTCTCGGACAGAAACCAGAGGGTAATTTTGAATGGCAAACAATCCGATTTACTCAATATCACAGCGGGTGTTCCCCAAGGCAGCGTTCTCGGTCCTCTTCTGTACAGTATTTACACATTTAATTTCATCAAATCACTTCGTCACTGCAAGTACCACCTCTATGCAGACGATACTCAAATTTACCTGTCTTTTAACCTCAATCAAGCCGAAATAGCAAACAATCAAATCAACCGTGACTTACACTATCTTTTCAGTAAATCCAATGAACATCTTCTTAAGATTAACCCAAGTAAATCCACAGCATTATTATTTTGTAAAGAGATTGAACGCTTACGTCTTGAATCCACCATTAAAATCGAAATCGGCACCAACCCTGTTGCTTTTAAAAACTCGTCTAAAAGTCTCGGGTTTGTCATAGACAATAAACTAAAATTTAATGATCACGTAACTTCATGCCTTCAAAAAGCATTCTCAGTATTAAAACCTTTGTATTCTCAGCGACATGTACTTAATCAAAAAACCAAGGCCTTGTTGTCCGACACTCTTATTTTGTCACAATTTAATTTCGCAGACAACGTTTATGGTCCTTTCCTTGATTTACAGGCTAAAAATCGGGTTCAAAAGGTACAAAATTCATGCATACGTTTTATTTATGGTATTAGACGAAGGCAGAGGGTTTCACATAAACTGCCCGAACTGGGCTGGCTTAACATGCAACATCGTCGTATCTTATACTCTATCTGCTTTTTTTACAAAATTTTAAAATTTCACCGTCGCGTCCTCCATATCTCCTCGATAAACTTCAATACCGTACGGATGTGCATAATTTAAATTTACGCCGACAATATCTGCTATCAGTACCCTTACACAACAAAGAACAGTTTAAAAAAAGTTATTCTTATCAAATTGCTAACTTAATCAACAAATATAAAATAACCAGTACGTCACTGTCAGTTGCATCCTTTAAAAAATCAATGAAAAATAAATTGCTCGGCCAACAACTACAATAACAGCGGACCTCGTTAAACAAAAAACTAGTATTTATTTTCTCGTCCATCCCCTCTCTCCTTTGTATATGTCTAAAATAACTCTCTCTCACTTTCTGTCTCGTGCCTCAGTAGCATAGCGCTATTAACTTGGACGCGTACTTTCTTATGTATATATATATTTTTTTGTTTAATCACCGTGCACCACTCTTTTTTAGAAAAACTTCAAACTAACTTTCTCTATGAAAGTTAATAATAATTTTTTTTTATAATTATTTAATAGGCTTCAACAGCCCCTTCGCTTGTGAAGGAAGCTGATATGTGGCCTTTTATTCCGATTGTAGATGTCTATGTTTATTTTTTTTAATTTGTAATTTTCTTTTGGAATAATAAACGTGTTTATTATTATTATTAATATTATTAGATATATACATGACGTTTAATTTGTTTAAAAATTCTGATTCGAAAGTAGTAGCTTTTTTCCTATAGAAACATATATTGATAGATAGGCGAACTTTAGTTTGCACAGGTTTTTTTTACTGAGACTTTTAGAGGTTCTAAAATAACGATTTTGGTAATAGATAGGATATTATGATTTTGAAAAAATCTAATCGGAACTTTTCAACTGCTTATTTTCTTTAGATAAGGATTTCACGTGTTCATGTAACTTTTAAAGGCGTAATTTATCAAATAAAAAATATTTTAACAGCTGTCAAAAAATTGTGTTTTTTCTTTTGGAGTGATTACAATTTCTAAATACGATTATTAAGTTTCATTAAAATTTTTAAATAGGGTTTCCAGTTCCATGTATCTTTTAAAGGCGTAATTTACTTGAAAAAATATTTTGTCAGCCGCAAAAAATTTTTTTTGCGTACTAACTTCTAAACTACTTAAAGTTTTCAAAAATACCGTTTTCACAGCTCCATATTACTTTTAGTGACCTAATTAATTAAAAAAAAATATGTTGATACTTGTTTCTTCTCGTAATTTATAAACTACTTACAATTTTTTAAAATGATTTTTACATTTCCATGTAATCTAGACGTAATTTATTTAAACAAAATATTTTTACATCTGTCAAAAAAACTGTCTTTTCCCGACAATTCCCAACTACTTAAAAATTTTAAAAACGATGTTCATATTTCCATGTCACCTAGACGTAATTTATATAAACAACTTTTAACACTTAAATTAATAATAATAATTTTCACAGTTTCGTGTAATTTTTAGTAGCGTGCTTTATTACAAAAAATTGTCAGCTGTAAAAGAAATTGTTTTTCCCTATAACATTTCAAAAACTTTAAATTTTTAAATACACAATTCACAATTCAAAGTAATTTTTATTGCCGTAATAATTAATAAAAATTGAGATGTGTCAAAAAATGGGTTTTTTTTCAACAAAGAATATTAAAAACAAATAATTTTCTTAAGCTTTTGGTAAGTTTCGTTTTGTAGACGTAGAACGTTTGAAAAGATAATGTTTTTTATAAATCTCTTAGATAATTTGTTTGTATTTCAGGAGAGTTTTAATTTTGGAAAATAAAAGAGGAGAAGCTCAAATACGAAATTTAAACATATTACCTATATCTACAGAAGAGGAAGCAATGAAGTTATTTTTCCTTGGAGAAACAAACAGGTAGTATTGTTATTGCTTTAGTTTTTATCGTAATATGTTTCCTGTGCAATAAAGTCGCAGTTTGTAAAACAGTGGTACGGCTGTATATTCGCTTGTCTTGATTATTACACTCGACTGTAAATATTTTGGCATAATATCATCTTCGTTGGGTTCTTTAGATACACTATCAACTTAACGGGGCTTTTAAGAATAACTATTATTTATGCTTATTATGTTTAAACAATTAAATTCATTTAGTAGTCCGGCCAAACTCTATTTGAATAAAACTTTAAACTCAGCATCACTTCGCAATATTTTTAGTAGTTAATTGTTCAATATCCGTTGACTTAAATTTTAGTAAAATTTTTATTATCAATTATAATTTTTAAACCCGTAACTAAACTGCAAGCTGAAAGATAACCGATTTAAAAATCCTTAAACTGACTTTACCCCGTCAAGGGAAAGGTCGTAACGCAATATGTATTTGTGCATAACTAAACCATAATATGCGTCAACAGCTCGGTTAACAGGGTCATACTTCACTTTCTCTGATAAAAGGAAGGCCTCATAACAAGGAAAGTTACGCACAGTGATTTATGGATTTTTTCTTACAAATGATTTTTTTTCAAAACACACCAAACATTTGATGACTTTTAAAAATATACTGTATAAAAATTACGGTAAAAAACCATAAAATCGCAATATTTTCTTGTATGTTATTATATTGGGATATTACCATAAAGCTAACAAATTAAATTTAATAAATCCTTGTACTTCTTTGAGACTGAACGCTCATACTTATTCTAGTGGAAAAATGTATGTAGAAGAAACATGACCCTTAATATCTCCTATATTTAAGGAACATAAATGATTTATGAGAAATACATTTTAATTTGTTTAATTTTTTGTAAACTAGTATTATAGTATACCACAATCAAAGTTTCTAGAGTCAGGATTCTAGAAATGAAAAATTACAGAACCTATTAAAATGTTTAAAAATCCAAAAATAATAATACGGGTTACGCCCTACATGTGACGTGGAAACCGATTTGAACTCCGGGTCACGGTTTACTGAGGGTGAGTGCAAGACTATATATATATATATATATATATATATATATATATATATATATATATATATATACAGGGCTGTTCCTAGCCCCTCGGCCGCCTTTGTGCAGAAATAAAACGGCCGCCCTTTTATAACAAAAAAAAACAATATTTATTGAACAAAAAAATATATTTAAGTTCCTACGTATACATTAACAAGTAACATTGTATCATAACATAAGGTAATAATCTATTAAACGAAACAATAAACAACATAAAACAAAATACAAATGTTTAAGCTATTAATTATTTAAATATCAAATAATATAAAAGCCAAACAAACAAAAATTGGTATCTTTTATATTGTATCTAAGTATAAAACTAAGCAAGTCCCAATAAAAAAACAACCTCTTCATTTCAAAAATATTTTTCTGGCTTTTGTACTTGCGAACTCGTCTATTATTTTATTATGGTCTAAATTTTCACAAATTTCATTTTCAATGGCAATTATACCTAAATTTGTAAGCCTTTCCTGTGACATAGAAGATCTTAAATAGTTTTTTATTATTTTTAATTTTGAGAATGACCGTTCACCAGATGCAACATAAATTATATATAAATATAAATTAGGAAAAGATGAGACCAAATTATTACTATAAATAAATTTTAGAATCTTAATAGGTTTGATTTGATCTGTTAGAGATTTAAATGTAACAATTTCTTCAAATAGTTCTACGCCACTTATATCCCTCGATTCGTCTTCGGTTAATGCGATTTCAAGTTCAACGCATTTTTGTTTTAAATCATCCGATGTCACATCATGAAACCGTGTTAAAAAGTTAAAAATATTACTGCAATACGAAAGAGAATTAAACCTTTCTTCTACTGATATTCTAGCTCGGTCAATAACAGTATAATAAAAATTTATTTTAAATTTCTCTCGTTCGTTAGTTAATACATTGTCTGTACTTTCATAACTAAATTGGGATTTTTTCCGCCTTATACGAACTTCTGGAAAATCTGGTTCCACATCAATTTCATTTGCTAAATTGGATGAAATTTCTATGTAAGTGTTAAAACTTTGGTCCGATCGCATTTCGTTAATAAAGTTAAGTACATGTTTTAATGATGTGACACACTGAGTCAGATCAATATTAATTTTTTGCAATAATTTACTGACTACGTCAATTTTAACTAATAACTCGTACCATATGACTAAGCTACAGATAAAAGTAAATGATTTTATTTTTTCTAATAATGAATTGGCACTTAGTTTTGTTTTTGAGTCTCTTGTAATATCTTCTGAAAGCTCAACCAAAGCTTTACAAATATTTCCTAGTTGATTCCGAAGTGGTCTAAGCGCTTTAACTCTGCTTTCCCATCGGGTGTCACTTACCGATGTAAGATTTAAATTACTAACATTTTTTTTTAAAACATCCCAACGAAAAGGAGAAGAAGAAAAGAATACATACAGTTCCTGCACGATGTTAAAAAAATTTATTGTTTCGTGGGAGATTTTAGCGGAATCGTTTATTACTAGATTTAGTGTGTGAGCGGTGCAAGGAACAAATATAGCCCTGGAATTAACATTTTTTACCCTTTGTTGAAGTCCGATATGTTTTCCGGACATATTGGCCCCATTATCATAGCCCTGACCTCTTATATCCCTAATATCTAATTCAAACTTAGGCAAAATATCATTAAGCAATAGGTTAAAAATCCCTTCCTCAGTTGTATATAAAATAGGAAAAAAACCCAAAAAACACTCTTTTATGACAACATTTTCTTCGTTACAGTCTACATATCTGACTACAAATGTAATTTGCTCTGTATGACTTGCATCTGGAGTAGAATCTAAAATTATGGAAAAATATTTGGATTTTTTTAAGAGTGTCGTAAAATGATGGCAAATATTTTTTGCTAGCAAAGTAATTATTTCGTTTTGAAAATGAATTCCCAAATAGTGAGTTATTTTACTTTTTGATTCTTGGGTCTTTGTAATTTTTTTTAGATGATCGGATAACACTGGGTCAAATTTTGCCACCATTTCAACAGCTTTTAAAAAATTGCCATTATTTTGACGCAACTTTTTCCACGAAATGCCAATGATTGTCCAGCTAAAAATTGAATAATTGCAATAACTCTTTTTAAGATAGAGCGCCAGCGTTCCCTTTCAAGTTCAAAATAATTTTGCCGTTCTTTGTCAATAGTTAATTTTTTATTTAATGACATTTTTAACTCAACCCATTTTTGATTAGCCTGCAAGTGATGTACAGAAGATTCATGCTTGGATAAAATATGTGAAAGATGTCGCCAATCAGAATACCCCATTTTGCTATTTAACTTAAACACTTCCTTACAAAATATTTTACAACAAAGACAAAAAATGCTATTTGCTCTACAAGAGTATACCAACCAAGCTCTTTTAATTTTTTCACCATTTGGCAAAATTCGAAAATATTGAGTTGAAGAAAATTTCCTTCCCGATTCATCAGAAGGAAATTTTCTTTCTATATGCTGAAAATCGTTTTGTACTATTTGCTCAATAACTTGATTTTGTAAAATATCCGGCCAGGTGAATGGGTCGCTGACATCAAAATCATCATTAGTTTCAGGGATAACTTCGTTTAAGTTAGGATTATCATCGGTTAAGAGCATCTTTTCTTCATTATCTATTTCTGTATTTGATTCAGAGTGTTTTTTTTCTTCAGGGTCGCTTACTTTATGTGCATCCTTTACATTTTCATCCTCAATTGTATCTGTACCCTGTGACGATGTTGATGGAACTAAATATTTTTGCAAAGATCCACTTCATTTTTTTTTTGTTTTTTTCCTTTTCTAATTTTCTTTTTTTATATTGAGCTCCAGATAAACGTTTTGTTTTTCTATCGGACATCTGGAAATAAAATTGAAAGGTAATTAAAGTCAGAAAATTTAGTTTATGTAATAGTTCTGAATCTGCGAAGATATAATTTTATAGTATCCCCAATTAAGTTCGCACCAAATGGAATTTTTTATAAATAATAAGTAAAATTGTAATCTAGCATCAGATTTTGTTTTTAAAATGACCCAAAAAATAAATATAATTATTATATTTTTATTAGATAAGTAAATTAGTAAAACTACTTTATACATTTTTTAAAACTTGAAATATAGAAAATTAATCTAGACATAAAATTAACAATAAACCACTTTTTGATCTCAAGCTAAAAAAAATTTTTTTTCACATGTTTAATATTAAATCCAAAACGTAAGATGCGGATTTGGATGGTAATATTAAGTAAAGTAATATCTATCCGAAGAACTTACCTTTTTAAATTACGAAAATTTGTTTCTTTTGAAATTTCACTTTTGCAAAATGTAGAAAAAAATAACTAAACAACAAACACTTTATATCACTGTTAAACTCTCGCTAGTGAATCGAATACTAAAAAGAAAAACAAAACATTTAAAAACTGCCCCATTCTACAGTATATAGAGCTATATAAAACTATATACTGTACACATACCAATTATGAAGTATAAACAAACATTTTTGCATTGAAAGGCGGCCGCCCTTATCTATCATTTTTATTGCTTTTCCAAGGAACGCTGCTATAAATAGTTCTATTGTAATTTCGGCAACTCATGCACAGCAAAAAAAGAAATGACCGGTAATAAATTTCTTATGAATGTTTTATCTTAAAAGCCTAACAAAATGTAATTTAAGTTTTCTTTATTTTGAAAACAAAAATATAGGTATATTTTTGTAATCAAATGGCTAATTTTGTGTTTTTGGCGGGCGGCCTGCGGCCGCCCCAATAATTTGGCCGCCTTTGTGCCGGCACACCGTGCACACCCCTAAAAACGGCCCTGTATATATATATATATATATATATATATATATATATATATATATATATATATATATATATATATATATATATATATATATATATATATATATATATATATATATATATATATATATATATATATATATATATATATATATATATATATATATATATATATATATATATATTTATATATGGTCATTGAGGTTAATAATTTCTTGTAACGAATTTCGTCACTTGCCGAATAATAGTTTTTTTTTTGGCAGAAGGTCATTATTCCTACTAAGAATATTATTAAATCTTTCTGACAGCCTCTGAGAATTGTAGACCATGATGACAATTCTTGCAGTTTTAACTGTGGTATCTTTTTTAAAGATAATGCTGCACTACTTGTTGGTTGACTATTAATAATAGTTAAGATCTGGTATTATTATAACGCCTGATGGATCGCCTGATGTCTTTAGTGCAATATCCACTGATTCTAAGGTTTTATATAGATCAATGACTGATAATCGATTGTTTCTGTTAATAGATTGGCCTTCCCTTTCTCTTTTGCTATAGTACAACCCACATATCTAAATCAAAATATATATTGTAAAAGAAGCAGAGCTTAGAATTGTTTCCTTAAAACATAAGATGTTCGCTACGACAAGAGATAGCGGAGGTCCCATTATAGAAATTGAATCCTCAATAGGCACATTTGTATGCACTATTTCAATATTAAAACTGACTATTTTTTAAGCTTCTCTATAAAATGTTTGGACCTTTTGAAGAATTGGATCGTCCTGTAAAAAGGTTTAAAATAATGAATACATTTTTATCTTTTTTGTAACATGGGTGCATCTTTTGCATTAACGATGGTGCGTAACGGTACATGGTTCTATGTATTTTTGGATATTTAGGCTTCAATTTCTCTTCCGTTCATTCAAATGACAATGCAAAAAGTTATTAATCAAGTTACAAACTCTTGTTTCAGTTTTTTAGTTGAGTTTATCCGTTTTACCCTATAGCAGTTATCCTGAAGTAATGTGTAAATGTTTTCTACATTGGTCGTCTTGTCCATAACCACCATTAAATTTTTTTTATCTGTAGGTTAAATTATAGCATCCGCCTTTTCCGCTGAGGGTCTTTATATGTGTTTTTGCGGTTGGTAAGTTGAAGTTTGGTAGTTTTGAGTTGCGAAGTATATTCACGGTTTTATACTGAACTGAATCTGATCTGTACTCTGCTGCTTTACAAACAAAATGTTGGTTTAGATATTTTTGTAGTATGGCGACATGAAGAGGAAAATGTACCTATAATTTTCAAGTCATCTAAATTAACAAACTACTATAAAATTTGCTAGTGGAATTAAGGCAGATGGTACCATTCCTTTCCTTGGTCTGTTAATACAATAGAAAGAGAACGGTACCTTAAGTTCATTTATTTCTGTTAATTAGTCTTAGTGGATATGAAAACTATATAACTAAAAAATTAATTATTCAAACCACTGCCCCTCGTCACCATTTAATATGATAATAATAATTAATGTTAAAGATACCAAGGTCCTTGCATAACTCTCGGGATAAAAAAAAGTTTAAATTTCCTGTGCACGACTTTGTGTAATTTACAAGGAGGCGAAAAGGTTCTCTTGCTTCGTCTCGCAAGCAGAGCATAGCACATATAACAACATTATTTGATTGTGGTGTACAGTTAATCGTTTTGCATTTTTGCAAGAAACTAACCCTGATTTTTTATGTTATAGAGCTGTTGCAGAAACACCACTAAATGAATATTCTTCAAGATCGCATTGTATATTTACTGTCTACATAGCATCAAAATGCAATGGCAGCGAAATTATGATATGCTCTAAACTAAATCTTGTAGACCTGGCTGGGTAAATATATTTGCTGATTCTATTTAAATATATATTTAGGTTTTTTGTTCGTTTATTGATACCTAAATGGTGTTAAGTTTGCACCAGATAAGAGATGCCAGAAGTTTTTGTTTAATAAATTAATAAATAGATTAAAGCATGCTAATATAAAACACATATTGTTTTACTGGGAGTACATTAAATGTGAATTATAGCATCAATCAAAAAACGCCCTGAGTTTTGTTGGCAATGAAATGTTTACGATATTGTCGGCCGTAAGCCACGTTCTAGCCCTTTAATAACTGTTTCAACTAAGTTTTTCAGCTCCTGAATGGAAGCTGGTTTATTCGCATAAGCCTTTCGTTTAAACAAGGCCCGAGGGTTACCCTAGACAAAATAGTTAACCGATGGCCGGCGTTAAATTGCAAGATTATCTGCGTGTTATATACATAAATCTTTCTCTTTAAGCAACTGTGAGCGTAGTTGCAAGATCATGGTGGTTAACTCGTTAATCAATTTCTAATCTGCTGAACATAATTTATGGTTTAAAACACTTACATGCGTATTCACTAAAGAGATTTACATTTGGACCAGGTCTAAATTGACAGTTATAGGTTTAAAACGGTTTAAAATGATGTATGCAAGAATTAATGGGGACACTCTACTGGAAATGCGTGTTAATGTGAAAACTGAATCGCCTGTAGTCTTTGTGCCAACCATCCAAATTATATGTTTAATTTTTTAAATGTAGTTTTTTTCTTATTTTTAAATAAGAAATACTAATTAATTTCTGAATTTAAAGAACAGAAATTTTGAAAATTTATTTTTCTTATAAATTCTATTGAGTTAGTCGATACTTGATGAAAATCCATTATACACTGAATTAAACGTCTTTAATTTCCGCTATATTACATTATATCATGACAATTTTTTTCGACACCCAGTATCGACTTCAAATAAAATTTCCAGTTTAAGCATGTTTATATATATATATATATATATATATATATATATATATATATATATATATATATATATCTTGTGTTTTCCTGAACCGTTATTGTATACAAAAGTGGAAAATTCTTGGGTTTAGGTTCCAATTAAATACCAAATTTTAATTTTTCATTTTTTTGACGTTTCGCCCTGTAATTTAGGGCATCTTCGGAAAAATGTTTTTGATGCTAAAATTATAAAAATACAGACAATAATATTTAAGAGACACACTGTATATAAAACATTATTACCACGTTAAAACATATTTATATTCAACACTTCACACAGATATTTATTGACAGATTTGTTTATGCTGCCAGAAATTGTATTAGAGCAGGTGAAAACCGTTTAAGTGTGGAGAGTTAATATAAAATTGAAATAAAGGTGTCACATTAATAAATTTATATACATATGGCTTAAATTATTTATGTCGGTTCTGTCATTCATGGAGTTTTTTTCTCTAGTAATTTCTATCATTTCTTGATGGCTAATTTGTTATAATTAGAGTCTTTAGCTAATATTTTGGCGTTTTCATAGTTGATGTTGTGTTTTTCAGTTTGTATGTGTTTGTTTAATGCTGTTGTGGCATTCTTTGTGTATTTATGTCCTTTTATTCTATTCTCCAGAAGCTGACTTGTCATTCCGATATATTTTTTTGGACAATTGGTGCATGGTATTGAATGCACTATGTTAGATTGTTTTTTTAAGGGAACTTTGCTTTTTAGTTTTGCAAAAATTTTGTTCATTAAGTTGTGTGATTTATCACAGGTAAAAATGTTATGTTTTTTTTAAGGATGTATTTGATTTTTTGTGAAAGTCCCTCTGTATAGGGGAGGGCAACATATTTTGTATCTTCTTCTAGAATGCGGTTATTCTTATAACGATACGTGTTGTATAACTTGTGTGTGCGTTGTATAATTATTCTAATAATGTGTTGCTCTGGGAAATGATTTTTTAGTAATACGTTTTTTACTTTTTTTAGAGTCTCTTTTCTGTATTCTGGTGATGTTAACTGTGAGGATCGATCAGCTAAACCGGTTATTACACTTAATTTTTGATTTTTTGAATGATTTGAATTATAATTCAGATATCTCTCAGACCAAGTATCTTTTGTGTACCATTTTGTTTGGATTTTGTTGTTTTTCATGAGGGTCATATCCAGAAAGTTTATTTGATTATGTTGCTCTATCTCATACGTGAATTGTAGTTTGTGGTGAAAGCTGTTGAATTCATGTACAGTTTCATTTAGTTTATTATTTGGAATTGCTATTAAACAATCGTCAACATATGTTTTAAAGAATATAGGTTGAAAATTTGGTTTAGCTAAAACTTTTTCTTCCAAGTACTCCATTACTAACTGTGCCATTGTTGAAGAAATTGGAGAACCCATTGCGCAGCCATCAATTTGTTGGTAGAAATTTTCTTTATATTGAAAATAATTTGTTGATAATGTGATTTTAATAATTTCTATAAACTCTTCCAACGATAATTGTGTATGATCTTTTTAACAGATTCCATTTTTCTTTAATAATAATAGGTATAAGTTCATTAGGTATGTTTGTATACAAGGAAGTCACATCCAGAGATATTAGGATGTGATTATCTGGTATGACTACTGAATCTATAAAATTTTAGAAAGTAAAAGAGTCTTTAATGTAGAAGTCGTTTAGACCGGTAATATTGGAAATGCAATTTGACAGATATTTTGACAAATAATAAAACGGAGATTTAATACTTGAAACGATAGGTCTTATTGGAAGATTTGTTTTTTGCAATTTTGGCAAACCGCAAATTTTTGGAGCTACGGCATTATGAATAGTTAATTTTTTTGCTTCAATTTCTGTTCTGATAGATGTTAGTGGGATCATTTTTAAGTTCTTTGTATATATTTTGATCATTTAAAAGTCCTTCTATTTTGGTTTCGTATTCTATTGTGTTCATTTTAACAGTTTTGTTGCTTTTAACTGATTTTCAAAATTGTAATTTGGAGATTGTGTTTTATCAAGTGTTGTGTTTTATTAATTTGCTTATTTATTTTAATTTAGAGATTGTTTGTTTTAATTTTTTTATGTGTGCCAGGCATAAGTTTCACAGGTACGTACCTTGAACATAAGTTAAACAGAATAAACAATTGAAATTACTTAATTTATCCATTAATGATACCACTAAACAAATAAATAGTCTAACCAAAATTAGAGAAAACAGTCTAACAACTTTAAATAATATAATGCCAGTACAAATTGTATCTAAATTTATGGAATTTGAAATTAAAAAATATAATAATTTTTTTCAAGAAACTAAAAACAAACAAATTAAAAAATTCAATAATTTAATAAAACCAAAAAATAATGTCAAAATAGACACCTCAAAATGGCTACATAACATTTCTAACACTCAAATACCAAATGAAGTTGAAGACATTTTAGCACTAGGACCTAATTTTTCTGTAGACATTACCAATGAAAAAGACCTACCAATAAGTGAATATATAGCAGGCATTGAAACAGCCATGCAAGGAAAACCAGAAGTAAATAAAAAAAAACAATTAGGGCAGAAATAACAAACACATTAACTAATCATAAAATGAAACTTAGACATAAAAAAATTAAAACAAAAAATCTTCAAATTAAAATTAATAAGCAAATTAATAAAACACAACACTTTATAAAATACAATCCCCAAAATACAATTTTAAAATCAGATAAAAGCAACAAAACTGTTATAATGAACACAATACAATACGAAACCAAAATAGAAGGACTTTTAAATGATCAAAATATATACAAAGAACTTAAAAATAATCCCACTAACATCTATCAAAATAAAAACAACCAAACCATAAAACGTTTTACTAAATAAACACACACTGTATATAAAACAATATTACCACGTTAAAACATATTTATATTCAACACTATAAAAGTACATACCTTGAAATAAGCAGATATTTATTGACAGATTTGTTTATGCTGCCAGAAAATGTATTAGAGCAGTAATGAAATATTTACCACTTGTATTCTTTTTTCTCTCGTAAAAGGAACGGAACGCTTTTTTGTTGTTTTATGTTGAAAACCGTTTAAGTGTGGAGAGTTAATATAAAATTTAAATAAAGGTGTCACATTAATAAATTTATATACATACGGCTTAAATTATTTATGTCGGTTCTGTCATTCATGGAGTTTTTTTCTCTAATAATTTCTATCATTTCTTTGATTGCTAATTTATTGTAATTGGAGTCTTTAGCTAGTATTTTGGAGTTTTCATAATTGATGTTGCGTTTTTCGGTTTGTATGTGTTTGTTTAATGCTGTTGTGGCATTGTTTCTCTATTTATGTCCTTTTATTCTATTTTCCAGAAGCTGACTTGTCATTCCGATGTATTTTTTTTGGACAATTGGTGCATGGTATTGAATACACTATGTTAGATTGTTTTTTTAAGGGAACTTTGCTTTTTAGTTTTGTAAAAATTTTGTTGATTAAGTTGTGTGATTTATCACAGGTAACAATGTTACGTTTTTTAAGAATGTATTTGATTTTTTGTGAAAGTCCCTCTGTATAGGGGAGGGCAACATATTTTGTATCTTCTTCTGGAGTGCGGTTATTCTTATAACGAGACGTGTTGTATAACTTGTGTGTGCGTTGTTTAATTATTCTATTAATGTGTTGCTCTGGGAAATGCTTTTTAGTAATACGTTTTTTACTTTTTTTAGAGTCTCTTTTCTGTATTCTGGTGATGTTAACTGTAAGGCTCGATCAGCTAAACAGGTTATTACACTCAATTTTTGATTTTTTGAATGATTTGAATTATAATTCAGATATCTCTCAGACCAAGTATCTTTTGTGTACCATTTTGTTTGAATTTTGTTGTTGTTCTTTGTGAGGGTCATATCTAAAAATTTTATTTGATTATGTTGCTCTATCTCATACGTGAATTGTAGTTTGTGGTAAACGCTGTTGAATTCATGTACAGTTTCATTTAGTTTATTATTCGGAATTGCTATTAAACAATCGTCAACATATCTTTTAAAAAATATAGATTGAAAATTTAGTTTAGCTAAAACTTTTTCTTCGCAAGTACTCCATTACTTACTATGCCATTGTTGAAGAAATTGGAGAACCCATTGCGCAGCCATCAATTTCTTGGTAGAATTTTTCTACATATATTAAAAATAATTTGTTGATAATGTGATTTTAATAATTTCTATAAACTCTTCCAATGATAATTGTGTATGATCTTTTAACAAGTCACATTTTTCTTTAATAATAATAGGTATAAGTTCATTAGGTACGTTTGTTTACAAGGAAGTCACATCCAGAGATATTAGGATGTGATTATCTGGTATGACTACTGAATCTATAAAACTTTTGAAAGTAAAAGAGTCTTTAATGTAGAAGTCGTTTAGACCGGTAATATTGGAAATGCAATTTGACAGATATTTTGACAAATAATAAAACAGAGATTTAATACTTGAAACGATAGGTCTTATTGGAAGATTTGGTTTATGCCATTTTGGCAAACCGTAAATTTTTGGAGCTACGGCATTATGAATAGTTAATTGTTTTGCTTCAATTTCTGTAAACATTTTTTTATTTAGTAAACGTTTTATGGTTTGATTGTTTTTATTTTGATAGATGTTAGTGGGATTATTTTTAAGTTCTTTGTATATATTTTGATCATTTAAAAGTCCTTCTATTTTGGTTTCGTATTGTATTGTGTTCATTATAACAGTTTTGTTGCTTTTATCTGATTTTAAAATTGTATTTTGGGGATTGTGTTTTATAAAGTGTTGTGTTTTATTAATTTGCTTATTAATTTTAATTTGAAGATTTTTTGTTTTAATTTTTTTATGTCTAAGTTTCATTTTATGATTAGTTAATGTGTTTGTTATTTCTGCCCTAATTGTTTTTTTTATTTACTTCTGGTTTTCCTTGCATGGCTGTTTCAATGCCTGCTATATATTCACTTATTGGTAGGTCTTTTTCATTGGTAATGTCTACAGAAAAATTAGGTCCTAGTGCTAAAATGTCTTCAACTTCATTTGGTATTTGAGTGTTAGAAATGTTATGTAGCCATTTTGAGGTGTCTATTTTGACATTATTTTTTGGTTTTATTAAATTATTGAATTTTTTAATTTGTTTGTTTTTAGTTTTTAGAAAAAAATTATTATATTTTTTAATTTCAAATTCCATAAATTTAGATACAATTTGTACTGGCATTATATTATTTAAAGTTGTTAGACTGTTTTCTCTAATTTTGGTTAGACTATTTATTTGTTTAGTGGTATCATTAATGGATAAATTAAGTAATTTCAATTGTTTATTCTGTTCAACTTATGTTCAAGGTACGTACCTGTGAAACTTATGCCTGGCACACATAAAAAAATTAAAACAAACAATCTCCAAATTAAAATAAATAAGCAAATTAATAAAACACAACACTTGATAAAACCCAATCTCCAAATTACAATTTTGAAAATCAGTTAAAAGCAACAAAACTGTTAAAATGAACACAATAGAATACGAAACCAAAATAGAAGGACTTTTAAATGATCAAAATATATACAAAGAACTTAAAAATGATCCCACTAACATCTATCAGAACAGAAATTGAAGCAAAAAAATTAACTATTCATAATGGCGTAGCTCCAAAAATTTGCGGTTTGCCAAAATTGCAAAAAACAAATCTTCCAATAAGACCTATCGTTTCAAGTATTAAATCTCCGTTTTATTATTTGTCAAAATATCTGTCAAATTGCATTTCCAATATTACCGGTCTAAACGACTTCTACATTAAAGACTCTTTTACTTTCTAAAATTTTATAGATTCAGTAGTCATACCAGATAATCACATCCTAATATCTCTGGATGTGACTTCCTTGTATACAAACATACCTAATGAACTTATAT
>JAUTXW010004791.1:757500-870996 GCA_030620095.1 Kuschelorhynchus macadamiae
ATATATATATATATATATATATATATATATATATATATATATATATATATATATATATATATATATATATATATATATATATATATATATATATATATATATATATATATATATATATATATATATATATATATATATATATATATATATATATATATATATATATATATATATATATATATATATATATATATATATATATATATATATATATATATATATATATATATATATATATATATATATATATATATATATATATATATATATATATATATATATATATATATATATATATATATATATATATATATATATATATATATATATATATATATATATATATATATATATATATATATATATATATATATATATATATATATATATATATATATATATATATATATATATATATATATATATATATATATATATATATATATATATATATATATATATATATATATATATATATATATAACTACTTATCCGATTTACTTCAAATTTGGCTGAACTATCAAGGGTCGTATGGGGATTACATAGTTACATTTTGGTCAAACTTCAATATAGCAAAAAAAAATGAAGACCAAATGAATTGTCAAAAAATCATAACTAAGAAACTAATTAACCAATTGAAGTCAAATTTTGCTCAAAAGATAACTGTGATCTAAGGATAAGCTGGTGATATTTTGGTGTAAAGCCATTAAGGCGAAAAAAAAGCGGCATATTGAAACGTTTAAAAAATCAATATCAAGAAACTCACAGTGACTTGAAATGTTTCACAAAAATCAAGCGTGACTTAAAAATAAACTGGTCAAATTTTAGTGCAAATCCGTTTTGGCAAATCAAAATTGCGGCCCAATAAAATGCTTAAAATTTCAGTAAAAATCCATTTCCTGGAATAAAACTTTCTTTTTATCGAGGAAAATAATAAATGATGTAATTTACTTTTTTGAGACTTTGTAAATGTCATGAAAAGTAAAAAATAATAGAAGTAATTCAATTTAAAAAATAAAAGTAAATTAAAACAACATACAAAATGATATACTGGAGTATCGAAGCGATTTTATTTAGGTTGGTATTTTTTTATTTTTTCATTTATTTATATTATTAATTCAATAATTAGGGTTCTCGCTTAAAATAGTCGTAAAATTTAAAAAAATTAACTATTGAGCGACCCTTATTTCAGAATATACAATTCGGGCATACGGAATAATCTTACTTTCCGCACAAGATGTTTTTCCCAAAATTGCTGTAAACAAATAAAAACATCGTTGAGCAAAAAACTAGTTTATTTGTACCGACTTATTTGGCCACCAATAGTTTGTGCTACAGTGATATACCTATGTAGGTAGCTGTAATAAAAAATTTTAGACAAAAGAACGATTCAATATTATTTATGTCAGTATCACGAGAAAGAGGGAATGTAAGTCCAGCGAACTGATTTTCTTAAATTTTTCTTTTTGCCGTCATTAAACACCTTAGTGTACTGTGTGTTTTGTAAAAAATATGAGTCGTCGTTGATATTAAAAAATTGTAAGTGTTTTTCTTCATTTCTATTTATTCAAAAGCACTGGTTTGGTAATTTAAAAAAATAAAACAAATAATTATCCTTAAGTATTGGTTATATTGAAACAATTAGACCTATTATATAATATTTTGCTCTAAATTACTTGTACGTTTACCTGTTAGAATATTTGCATCCATTTTCCTTTCACAATGTATAATATTGTTAAAGTTATTACTAAATAGTTATATACATATGCTAATCGTATTACCTGCGTCTGGAGGAATTCGTTACGAAGGAAGTTACGGGTAAAGAACAATTTACTGATTGTTTTTTTGTTTTAAGTATTTATTCTTATAAATTAATCTAGAGCAAAATAGCGATTATATACTCAAAAACACTAAAGAATTGCAAATGTTTATTTTTAAACGAAAAAAAAAAATAATTAACAATACTTTATTTTTTAATAAAATAACTTTTATATAATTTTTAAATAATGTTCCTAATAAATAGAATTACTATTATTGATTTAAATAAAAAACGAAATTTATTTTCGTTATAAATAAAATATTATTATCAATAATTCCGTTTTTTTATCAAAATACAAGAGTTCTAACCACACTACAGCAGAACTTAGCATCATCACCATGATATAAAACAGTTTATATCATCTGATGATGCTAACTTGGTTAGCGAAACGCGCGTCCAGAACGTAACAAGTTGTGGTGAAGTGTGGTTAGAACTAACTAGAAAGAATGTATTATGATCTATCTTCCACCACGGGTTCCAGTGTGAGGTCCGTTTTTTTTTGTCGAAAAAGTAGCTTTTGTGGTTATTTGGTTTTCTTTTTGAGTATAATTACTTACTTTATTCTCTACGCTTAAGTACAAAAAAATAAGTATCTAAAGCAAAAACAAAAGATTTTTTTCAATATTAAGAATTTAAATAAATTAATTTATTTAATTTTTAGTGCCATTTTGAAGAAAATAAAAAAATAGATGCACAAAAACTACAGGCGATTCCATTTTTAAATTGAACTGCTTTTCGATATAATAAGGCTTAAAGCGTTTATTAAAATTCATTAAACATAAGTAAAATTTGGAGAAAGTTCCGATGTTCTCATGTCATGCGGTTTTCTATTTTTTGTAGATTATGTATTGTCCATAGACGTCTAAAACTAGTTTTATCAATATTTAAAAACGAAGAAATTGTTTTTCTGGTTTCTTTGGACCAATAAAAACAGCAATATTTATGCCTTTGTAAAAAAAAATTGTCAAAACGCCATTTTTCTACAGAAGTAAAATAAAATATATGTCATTGGGCAAAGTAAAAACTCAGGCTTTGCTTCGCCTGTAATACTACCAATATGAATTATACGTAAAAAAAAACGCCTAACCAGGGATAACAAAAGGCACTCCGATTTTTAAAGCACAACTCCATATAAAATCATATATTTTATTAAAAGAAAACTAAAAAAAAGATAGGGATTGGAACACAGGTTATTTGAAATGGTAATCGGGCATCCTATCACTGAGCTAGCAACAAAAACTTAGAAGGATTATTAGCGGGCGGACCGAGAACTGAACGCGTCGCAAGGTACCTTATGATTGGCCAATACGTCACGTGACCCATTCGGGGATTTTGATTAGAGAGTCATTCTTTTGTAATTAAATGTTTGTTGCGAAATGCAGGTCTGCGATTTAAATCTTCGGACGGATTTAATTTTCACATTTGTATTTTGTTAATCACTTTCCAAATTTTTAGCTTTGGTTAGGCATGATTTATATCTAAATACATTTTTAATATATATTAGCAATAATATACAATTTGGTATAAATATCTAGTTATATAGGTGAATTGGTACTATGTTAACCCCGTTAGGGGGCAGCAAACGGCTCAGCAAGGAGATTGTACAATTCCAAGGGGAACGGCGTCACAATTGCTTATTTATACCGGAATCAACTATGACGGCTCAATAAATTTTTACGTACAGCTTATTTACAAAAGCCATCCATTTGGAAGTACTTAGAGATGTAAAGTCACACATTATTTATTTTTAGCTGCCTTGCGTAGATTTACTGCAGGCAGTTACAAATTTAGTGACAACGTTATCTCAACCTTACCAAGCCCGTAGCCAGGAGGGGGTCCATGGGATCTGGACCTCCCCGGAACTTTGAAAATATTTTGGTTTTAACATAATTTAATCTACAAAAATAGAATTCCAATTACTGCTGATAACGGTTCCATATTACCTCGGTTTGCTACTGCATTTAAAAAAAAAAGCCTAAATTAAAAAATTAATTTTTTTTAATCTGGGCTGCTTTATTTCAAACATTGCGCCGACGTAATTTTAATGGTTTCGTGGACTGGATATAAAAAAAACTGGGCAAAAATATATGTTATGTCAATTATCAATTTCATAGTTAGAGAAATTGCACTGGTGAAGTATTTTGCGTGAGATGTAAATAAAGCCCCCTTGCCAAAATATTGCAGAGAGAACAATTAAATAAATGTAAAAAATACCCTAAACAAAAATGGCCCTGATGATTTTTTTCGTAGACACAATAGTTTCTGAAATTAAGCAATCGGAAACTATAGTTCATTTTTTCTGCCATCAAAATCTCACGTTATAAGAAAAATCGTAACATTGTGGACGCGTTCCGTGATCAAATTTATAAAAATTCCAACTTTTTTTTAAATTAAAAATGAATTTGAAAGCGACAATCTGTGGCTATAACATGTGATAATTAATTTTTAACTGCAAACTGGGCATATATCTCAGTTTACAAGTAAAATATCCGTAGCTACTGAAGCGTTCTCCAACGAAAGTGTTTTAAGCTAAAAAAAAATTTCGTTTATTGAAGCTTTCCAGAAATACTTGATAGGTTTAAAGCAATGCAAAAACTTCCAAGGTTTTTACTTTCGGATGATCATAAGATTTTGGAAAAATCCAAGAATGTACTGAAAAGATGAATAAATTGTATGATTATTTACTACGTAGAGAAAGCAATGTTTGCAAAATAACAATATTATTTTAAACCCTCTTTGGAAGATAGCACCATACGGATAAAGTGACTAAACACTCATTTATAAAAATGCGATTAAATATGTAAAACCGTAAAAATATTGGGCAAAAATGACATGTTGCTACGGATTTCTCCTTTTAAATTCATTTCTAAATTTCATTTCATATTGGCAAAAACTAATTTTTGCAAATTCTCTGAAATTGTTTGTTCTATTTGCAGAAGATCTAGCAATGTAAACTTTGGCTAGTTACTCTCCAAAAGCTACAATTAAAAAAAAAGGTAGACCTACTTTCTGGTTTTCTTGAGTTTGAGTTTGAGTCCACGTCTTATACCTACAAACATACACGTAAGATGATCTACCCTAAAAAGTTAAAAACCCAAAAATGTTTATAGTTTCCATCTATACAGGGTGTTTAGATCTCAAGTTTCTCAAGTGTCATAAAAATTGTTGCCAAAGAATATCTGGGTAAAGTGTATCTAAAGTCAATTGAGACAACATAAAAACTAAATACCCGTCAACAGTCGGCGATTTCATTGGGAAGCATGGGCGGCATGATAGAAATTTAAACTTATTTTTGTAAAACAGATTAATTATTAGTACTTGTTTCTTGTTACTTATTCGCATTTAACAATTTTTTTCAATTAGTTTTTTTTATTTGATCTGGTCATGGGGATGAGGGCGAAATAAAGGGCTAAATGGCAAAAATGTATAAAAATAAATAATTGATAAAAATTGAAAGTTGCGTTAAAGATCGAGTAGGTAATATGTCATTTGGGAGGCTTTCGGGTATATATATTTCAATTTTATAACTTATTTGATTTTGAGGGGTTGAGGTAAATAGGAAAGTGGCAAAAAGTCACTTCGTAAAAAATTGAATCGTTCAGAGAGGTCTTTGAATTTGCAAATTTCAGTTTTAAACTTTATTTGATAATCGCAAAAGAAACCTTAATTTTTGACTAGAATTTCAAATCAATCTGATGAGGAGTTTTTAAGCTTTGAACTGACAGACGGATCGACGGATTGATTGATAAAACACATTTTTTAACATCTAGGGAAGCTAAAACCATAAAATATGTAAAACCTGAAAGACTGACTTACAAATATTTTATTTAGCCGCTATTTGGTTCCGCCGTCTTGAATTAGAACCATTTTATTAGCTTATCTCTATACCACAATTAGTTATGGCACACAATTTGATATCAGCCCATTAAGTAGTTTTTTTCAGGCTGGGTTTTTAAATATTGTATTAAGCCGCCATTTTGTTCTAGCATCTTGGATCCATACTACAAGAAATTTAACAGTTGATTTCCAGATAATACTTGATTTTTGTATAAAATTTGAGATAAATTGGAAAAGTGGTTTTTTAATAATTTTTTTAACATTTTATTAGGATGCCAATTTGTTTAGCAATATTGGATTTCTACCAAAATATTACCCGGTCATCCCCATATGATTCTTAATTTTTGACTAAAATTTGAAGTCGATCTGATGGGTAGTTTTTAAGCTATGTCGCGAACAGAGAGACAGACAGACAAACCGACGGAATTAATAAAACATATCTTTTGGCATCTAGGAGCGCTAAAACCTAAAAATATGTAAAACTTAAGAGATTAGTTTTTTCACGATTTCAAATATTTATTTGGCTGTCATTTTGTTCCGCCATCTTGAATTAGAACCACAGTTTTACTAGTTCATCACTATACCACAATTGGTTATGGCAAACAATTTGAAATCAGTCCATTAAGTTGTTTTTCAAGCCAAATTTTTAAATATTTTATTAAGCCGCCATTTTGAATTCGTACCAAAACTTTACCAGTTGATTTCTATATAATACTTGATTTATGTACAAAATTTAAGATAAGTTGAATAAATAAGCGGTTTTAGTAATAATTTTTTTAACATTTCACTAGGCCTCCATTTTGTTTTGCCATATTGGATTTGTACCAAAATATTACCAGGTCATCCCTATAAGACCCTCAATTTTTAACTAAAATTTCAAATCAATCTGATAAGTAGTTTCTAAGCAATACCGCGAACTGTCAGATAGACCGACAAACCGAGAGACGGACCGAAAATAAAAACCTGAGAGATTGACTTATTTCACGATTGCAAATATTTTATTTGGCTACCCTTTTGTTCTGCCATTTTGTATTGGTATCACAGTTTTACTAGTTCTTCTCTATACCACAATTAGTTATAGTTAAATATTTTATTAAGCCGCCATTTTGTTCCGCCATCTAGGATTCGTACCAAAATTTTATCAGTCATTTTCTATATAATATTTGATTTTTGTGCAAAATTTTAGGCAAATTGCGTAAGTAGTTTTTTAGTAATTAACTCTTTTTAACATCTCACTAGGCCGCCATTTTGTTTTGCCATATTCGATTTTTACCAAAAATGTTGCCAGGTTATCCTCATATGATCCTTAATTTTTGACCAGAATTTGAAGTCAATCGGTTAAGTAGTGTTTTAGCTATGCCGCGATCAGACAGTTTGACAGACAGACCGGCGAAATTGATAAAACATGTTTTTCGGCATCTAGGCACCCTGAAACGTAAAGATCTGAAAAAATCTCGAAGGATACTTTTTTCACGATTACAATACTTCTCTTTTACAAGGTAAGTAAAAATATTGAATGGAATAAGATGAAATTTTTATTCTACAGCATTGGCACTGAATCGAGATCTTTGAAAAAGTTCAGGCCAGGCAAATATTTCAAAATATATCTTGTTTGTGCATTTTTTCTTAAATCAAGGTCTCCAAAAATCTACTCCGCCTATAAGTTTTATAATGAATCCACGTTGACTGTGTCGCGAATACCGCTATTTATACGGGGACCTGTCAACAGAATAAAAATAAATTCATTTGATATAAGTGATGTAGTAATTTGAGCGTACCCCAAATTTTCCGCTGTCTCAATTGACTTTAGATACACTGTATGTCTTATTAGCTCACGAGTTACTCGGACTGATTTTGGGCATAATCAATTTAGATGAACGATTTAAACAGGGAATGACAAAAAATTATTTTTAGGATAGAATCGCACATTTTCTTATTACGGATTTTTGGGTATACACACTTTTAATTCTAAAGTTAGTGTTTTTTTATGAAAACAATTTGGCGTGTACTTAGCATTTAGTTTCCGGCAAATACACAATTAATTTTCAGATATTTTAGGGATACAAATTCGTTAATTGACTTAAACAAGCATATAAAATTAATTAAATTTCGAATTTTGGGCACCCAAAAACAGATTTAAAATTTGACACGTTAAATTTTCCATTCAAATAAAAAATAGGATGTAGCATTTATTTAACATTTTATTTCAGAAATTGGTAGGAGTTTAAAAAAGGGAGGATTAAAACTTTAGAATATCCTAAAAAATCAAATATTAATATGTTATTGTTTCAGAGATTTTCTACTACCTATATCAATTTAAATTTTAACATCCATTTAATGTTTTATTTAATGTGTTTTTAGTAATATATCAGTTCGGGGATTTTTTGATATATAAATTCCATTGTGATCACATAATCGACATTTTAATTAGAAAATTAGAATTGAGGCTAAAAGCTGGACGTGGCAAAAATTCAAGATTTCCTCAATAACTATTTATTATTTTTGGATACACAGATTTTAAAATACTACCTAATTTCATTACATTTTTTTAACCCATATGGTCAAGAACACTCAGCTTTACTGATTTACATTTACGTGACGGCAAAACAATTTGTTCAAAGTTTCAAAGTATTAAACAGAAACATATTGTATATTTTATTTGAAATGTACCGATTAGAAGATCTCACCTAACTGTAGTGCATAAAAGAACATATAAAACAATTTTTCGACGGGCTGAGACACCCAACAGCAGCACACACTTACGTACTTATTTTCGCCAATCTGACTCTGATCTGGGACGCAACGCTTGAACCTCGCAGCTCGAACGATGGACCTCAACTGAAGCCGCCTGAAGCGCTTTGTAAGCTGCCAACAAACTGCCGAATTTTGTCGTCAGGCGGAAAATATTTTGTCGAGTGGCGCTACCAGTTTATTTCTACTATGGTTTAATCTTGATAATATAAGGCCTCGTCTATATAGATTAGTATAGTGTAGTATCGATCGATCCCAGCGTGTTAAACAGCCATGTAGTAAAACCAAATCTCGTACCACGCAATCCTCCGCTCGCCGGTTGCTAAAGCAGTATTGTTGCACTTAATACAGGGCGGGATCTATTTATTTCGACGAGGCCTCATAGAATCAAGATTAAACTTTACTCAGATAAGTTCGCTTAATCGATTATACTACGGGCTCATCTCATAAGTAGGCATAGTGTTGATGAAAGTAAAATGCAACAAATACTCCTTTTGGCTGATATTTGTAGTCGGCTAAGAATTTTGATTTCTATTTTATTTTTAATTTTAATAATATTAGCGCAATTTATTGATATTATTGTTTGAACACGCTGCCCCGTAGCCACTATTATTAAAATTGCCAACTTATATGTTAGCGTTCCTAAAGACATGTTTTCTTCCGGAATTGTCCTATAATAATTTAAACCAATATCAGGATCCCATAATTTCTCGTATTTGATGAGATTGGGTCGTAAATGGTAAACCTCTTTAAAAAATATTTTAATTAAATAATCTTGCCCGATTTATAGGTATTTAATGTACTGTATGAGACTCACTTTTAGATTGCACTGTTAAAAAAAAACTTTAGAATAAGATCTATCTGGGGTGAGAATGGGTCTGTTTATTTGCGCAAGAAAAGTTTCAACATATCTTTAGTCCAGCATTGTATTCCTTCAGAGTGCTCTCAGAGCTCTATATATAATATAGGCAAATTTTTAGTCATTATTGGAGAACTTGATCTCTTTGTAAAGCTTAGAGTATAAAAGTGTGGCTACCTGGGAAAGGGATTTCCCACTCTCAGACTAGAAAAAATATGATACCAGGACTAAGCTATCCATAAAGGTGCAGCAACTATTCCCCTAACTTCATTAAATATATATTTTAAAGAACTTTTAAAATTATGCAGAAATAGGGAAATGCATAACAGAAAACACCTTTCCAATTTAAAGCAAATGCATCCACTTTGTAATAATCAGAATCCTTTAAATAGGATACAAAAATTAGACATTCAGTGTTAAATTTGCTGGCAAATAAACCAATTTTTCGTGTTCCAAATTTCTCTTGAATATACTGCGAAGATAAGTCATTCAATCCCCATTATGTCTCAATATGCAGATTGCGTGATTGTTCATCAGCAATAGTGGGGCCTCGATATCCGCACTTCGAGCTACTGCTGACTGCATATGTTCCGTTAAACTGAGGTCTTACTGTTTTTCTTAAGTAGTAAATATATTTTCAGCTATTACAAATTTCTTGTACTGACATCATTATCGCGATAACTTATGCGACGCGACGTGCTGATTCGCCACGTTCCAAACTATGCGGTCGACCACTTATTCACTTTTTTTGTCAATTGACAAGACATGTTTATAATATTGTTTGTTATGGGTTAGATCGTGATTCCTACCCATCTTCTCTATTTACAAGGAAACATAAATAAAAAGCAAAATGTTCTATTTAGATAATATATTCAGATTATATTCAAGGTCATATTAAAATTGCGCTAAAGGTACTAAATCACCAAATAAAGTTAATAATAATAACTAACACATTCTCTAAAATTAGATTCAAAAGAAGCCTTAATTTTGTGATAGTGAATCAATGCAAAGTCTAAAGTCAACACACACATAATGCGTTAGCATATACCCTTAAGGATATCAATCAATCACAAGCAGTATACAAGAGCCATATTGTATGCCGTCCTTTGCTAAGAACGAATTCGCGCAGCGCACATAGTCTCGCTTCAGTGATGTAAATATTTCCAAACATTATCAGTTCATTATTCCCTTAAATAGATTATAAAAAGAAATGACGAAGCACAGTCAAACAATAGGAAAAAAGGAGAAAAAATATGATGACTGTAGTATAAAATTAATACATAATGTTTTAAGTATGTACGTTTTTAGCATCTCTGGTATCTCAGTCAGGTATGCTTTGAAATGAAAACGAAAACAATATATATAAATGTATTTTTTTAAGGAAAAAAGTATCAATATAAAAATACATTTTCAAAATATTTCCTAAATTTTTAAATTACTCGTCAGGCTTTCCTGCAGTAATTGTATGTTTTGATAAAATCAATGTGGATTTTCTCCCAAGTCCTTATAAAGCTTGCTGGTGAATTTTTTTATATTTAATATTTGTGATATTATTCGCACGAAGTAGTGTGCGCACTACAAAATAGAGCAGATTCCTTTCTCTTAAAACATGGTGGCAAGCACCAGTCCATAATTTTACCGTCGTAAAGTTTTCCAACTTCTTTTTTAAAAACCTTTAAAATCATAGTGTGCAATTGTGAAAAATAGATTGGAGCAATTGACAATTTACGAAGACAAGAAAAGGAGGATCATCAACAATTCATTCCCGCAGGACTAGAAGTATGTGATAAGTCTTCTGTAGCTTACTTTCATTACGTTTGGGTATTTATTTTGCATTTTAAATTAAACCTATGGCTTCCGTTAGTGCGTAGATTGTATTTCCAAAAAAATGTTTATTTTTTAATTAAAGATGTTTTCAAATAAATCAACAAATTACATCAATGCGATATAACAGTCATCAACGTTGACACTACTGGGCAACGTAGGAGGCAGGCTCGGTGCGGTGCGAGGTGCCGCACGATATGCGGTGCGCTGTTATGGACATACTGTGCAAAAAGATGCTACAGTGTTAAATTAGTTGTTTGACTGAAGACCCGCTCCGTTGTCGGTCGCGCCAAATTCGTTCAGGCGAAGTTTGCCGTGTTGTTTAAAATGAAAATCATGATGGTTGCCCTTTAAGTCAAATGTGTATTGGTTTCTACTCCTTACTAGTGTCGGTGTCTTCTAACTACAACCATACACTTAACGGCTGCTTGTATCTGATTTGAACTGATGGAAAAATTGACTGTTTTCGTAAACACATTGAAATTAATTATTCTGCTTTACATATACGATATTATAGTGTTTGAATATGATTGCTTGATTTGCTGGCAAATTGGTTTTAGCAACTGAAAGTGATTCAGAGTAGTATTTACAGTATTTTACGCAGCATAAGTCGAGAAATGGCTATATTATTTGAAGTAGTGTTTAACCAAACAATGACATTTCTGCTTCCTACTCAGAGTAAGCTGGAAATTTGGTTTTTATCTGTATAGTGCTACAAAAAGTAATTTTTATTAATATTGAGAGAACTTTGCTTTTGATTTAAGTATTTTTACTGTCACCTAATTTATTCATGCAATCTTCTAATTGTAATTTTATAGGATAATTTTAACCATACAAATTATTTACTTATGATTGATGTTTGTGAGTAGATTCATAGTAATTTACATCTTTATTCAGCTTGTTTTAGAATGTAATTCGAGTTTTTCCATCGCAATATCTCTTGCTACCTCTGATAATTTTAACCCATAAACATATATATCTATGTTTTAACCCTTTTGTGAATTTGGTTTATTATATATTGTTCAGTTTACATTTACATATGTTTTGAATACAAATTTGATTTGAAGTTTACACTTTGTCTATTTATTTCAAGGCACTCAAGGTTATTGAAAGGTTTGACTTATATTAAAACCTATTACAACTAGAAACACTAATCTGAACCCCCTATAGAAATCGCCATATCAAGGTGCTGTAGATATCTGTAAAAGACAAGAGGCTATCGCTGGTCTAATCTGGATGAGATCAAACATAACTAATTTCAGCGCGGGCTGGAACAAGACTATTAAGGCAATGATTCCGCCCACCTCCGCGCAGACCAGGATCTAAATGTTTTCGACAGGACACTTATTACAAAGCCGAATTTAAATTTCCAGGTCCACGCAGAGGTGTTCCTTTCTGGAGTTCTTGCCCTCAGGATAAACAATCATCAAGGCAGGCTCAACAAAGGTGCCGACTTCCACGACACCAGAACCAACCAAGCGGAGACCTCAAAAAGAAGATACGCTCCGAGACGCCACTAGATCTACTTATGGAACTGGTCAGTAATCCAATTGGATGGAATTCGTACGCATTTGCGCTTGTGGTCGTTTTACAAACAGGTACAATCAATAAATTTTCGTCTGAAATTTCTTCATTTACCGGTATCAATTCGTTAGTGTCGGTACTCACTAGACGGCTCTATTTGTATACTTCGGATACATCGCGAAACCATTTCATTTATAAGTCCAAATAAATCTGAATTTAGCATATTTCGAACGCTGTGGTTTTAAGTTTCTATACGTTTTTATTTTTTAAATTAATAAGTGGTTTCTTGGGATATTCCTATTAATTTAGGCGTATTACATACATTTCTAAATAAATATACTCTAATACGGATTCAATATATTTTTTTTATAAAAAAATTAAACCAATTAAAAAAATGCACTAAAAAAGAAAAATAATATTTTATTTCATCTGGAAATATTTACTCTGTAAATGCGGCCCCCACTTCACAGTGCAAAATTTTTCAGATGAAATAAAATATTATTTTTTACTTTTTAGTGCATTTGTTTGAAGTAAGTTTTATTCCACTGCATATTATGTTACATCATTTTATAAACACATGTCTTAACATACAAACTTTGTCTTCCTGACAGAATTGTGAACGTATTAGAGGCTTAATTCCGCCTTTTTCAACATTTTTTCGATATACTTGATATGAAACTACCCCGGTAACATCCTGAACATTTTCTGAACATTTCATCTAAATTGGTTAAACCATCGCGGAGTAATTGGTATGCATACTTAAAAAATAGAAAGGTTCGAATTGATAACCTCTTTCTCTTCTGAAGTCGGTTAGAAATTGATGCATAAAAAAAGTTGGAAAAAAGTAACCTCCAACTCTTGAGTTAAGTACTTTAAAAAATTGCCTTAAAACAATTATCTTATCGTTGTTACACTTGTAACTTTTGGCATTATTCTATATGTTCCAAAAACACTGGTAATGATCTTAATACAAAAGTTGTCGAAAAGGCAATAGTTCTTTCCAGGTAATTCTCAAAGAAGGACTACGCAATAATATTTGTGGTTAGTACACCTTGTGTGGAACTCCGATTACAAGAGAACCTGTTGACAAATTGCTTAGACTTTCAATAATGATCAGTGTAATAATTGTCGGTCCTCCATTAATAATAACAGAATAATCTTAAACGCTTTCATCTACAAGCAAAATGTACTTATCCATAAATTGGTTTATAAGGACCGTTATGGCTCGTATTTTCTTAGTTTCGATAATTTTCTAACCCCCGATGAACAGACACGTTACGGCTCTCCCTTACTTCGTGAAGAAACTGAACTGGTAAAATTCATATGCAAATTTATACTTTGTAGTACATCTATGAATCCCCCAACAAATCACTCAGATGCGACTGATATTCCTTTCAGTAAAAATACAATTTTTTTTATTATGTCCACTAAACTTAGCTTGATTTTTATTTCTTGGGAATAGTTTTTTTATATACTTTTTGATTAAGTTAAAATTCGTAGGGTTTATCACCTTTAGGATTAGTTTTAAAAGCATATTTTTTTCTGGGATGATTTTTATCTGCTATATTTTAAAGTTTGTTGAGTAATTTATTTCATTCTAGGCCAAAAATAAATTTGTTTTAGCCTGTCATAGGTTTCTGTAGTTTCTCTGTGGTTAGTATTAGTTTGATGTTGATGAATCGTCAATAATAAAATTTTTCATCTTTGTCTTTATTGTTATTGACTAGTTGTGTACATCCTATTATGTTTGGTTTTCTAAGATTTTCTGCATATACGTTTGTAAATATGGAAAGAAGTTCTTCTTTATAAAAATATACGCAACACGTTTTTTTCTTTATTCATTAATCGCGAATAAATTCTTTAATAATTTCAGGGTTTCCGGGCATTCCTACGTTGTTAACATAATTATTTTCGAATGTTTCAATATTCGTGATTCGCGTTGATTAAATTAAAATCTTATCCGAGTTAGAATATAACTTTCCCCCGGCCTGTATTGTAAGCAACCTATTTTGACACTGCTTTGACAGACATAAAAGAAAGTTACTCAACAAGGTATTGGATGCCCTTAATGACAGGATGTAAGTCAACTTACATCCCTAGGGAAATAATAATCTAAAATTATTATAAGTAGCTTTAATTTTTGATTTCATCAAAATATTACAAAAATCCGGTGATAATAATTGAAATGAATATTAATGGTACAATTATTACAATTATTCACATTATTAACAAAATTTGAAAACACTTTTTGTCGTTTCTTCTCGATGTGTATTACATTTTCTGACTCCACAGATCCTTCATTTCTAACCAATGTTTCTGTCACTGTTGAAGCACTGCAAGAGACTTCTGGCTGGGTCTTAGTCTATAAAATTTTATTCGCTAATTCCTTTTTATTATTGAGGCTCTCAGCTACGTAACTTTCCGCAATAGTATCGGTTTTCCATCCACCATGTCGCTTGATAGCTAATAGATCAACTCCAGTATTTGCTAATAAAGTTGCCGGCGTTCTTCTAAAAGAGTGTCAAATATACATTTTGATGTTCTCAAACTTTAGAAATTTCGCAATTTTACTTGGAATTGACGAAAACGTATTTTTTCCCGACAGGCTGGTTTAAGCACTTTCCATTTTGATATCGCATAAAGAAGCGCGGATTAATAGTCGTCATGTGGGATCTTGTATCAATGTACTTTTGAATTAATTTGAAATGACAAATCTGAGTGTCGGTACTTTTTGTCACTGTAAATGTACGTGACATTCCATTGTTGGAGACAGGAATGGTCACAATTATGACTTCTTGACTTATTTTAACATTGTCCATTTTCATTTCACAGAATTTGTATTTATTTGAAAGTCAATGTTTGGTGTTACGGTAACATTTTCCGAAAGATTATACAAGTATTTAACTATATCGTTATCAGCGTTTCCTGGTTTGTTTATTATAGAGTCATTTTCGTATAAGTTTAATTGAATTCTCGATAAAGCAGCTGTATTGGAATTCTGCGAACCTTTTTTATAAATTATCTTATAATGAAATTCTTCTAAGCATAATTTCAATTGAGTTAATTACGAATTTACTGGGTCTTTTTGATTAAATAGCTATACTAAAGGTCTATGAAAATTCATAAAATACGCGATGCGTTAACGATTGATTTATCTTTGGGTAATGTCCTTTGAAATAGATTGCTCCAGAAGCTACAGACTTGCGTCTGTGGTTAATATAAAGAATTTTGTAAAGTCAGGGTATCGCAGTATTGGCAAATTTATTAATAGGTTTTTACAATGTTTGAACGCATTTATAAATTCTGCCGTATGCTCTATTTTAGAGTTCTTTTTTAGACATTTTGTCATTGGTTTTGTTGTTTTAGCAAAATCTTGGATAAAACGGCGATAATATCCAATTAGGCCTAAGAAAGATTTTATTTGTTTTTGATTTTTAGGCATAAGAAAATTTTTAGTGCTGATTTTTTTTGCAGAATTTGGCTGAATTTCGCCTTGAGCTACAACATGTCCTAAGCTTTTTAGGAACTATATTTACCTTAAGTTTTGCACACAAGTCAAGTATTAGGTAGTAATTAACTAGTATGGTACGAATCCAAGATAACGAAACAAAATGGCGGCTCAATAAAATATTTAAAAATTCAGCCTGAAAAAACTACTTAATAGATTGACTTCAAATTTTGTACAAGAATTAATTGTGGTATAGAGATGAACTGGTAAAATTTTGGTGCGAATTCAAGGTGGAAGAACAAAAGGGCGGACAAATAAAATGTTTGTAATGGGTAAAAAATTCCAGGTTTTACATACTTTTACGTTTAGCGTCCCTAGGTGTCAAAACCTATGTTTTCTTAATTTCAATGGTCTGTCTGTCGGGACTGTCTGTCTCTCTGTCCGTTTCTGGCATAGCTAAAACTACTTACCCGATTAACTCCAAATTTTAGTCAAAAAGAGAAATCAATCTGTTATATTTTGGTAAGAATCCAAGACCGCAAAACAAAATGGCGGCCTAATAAATTTAAAAAAAAATCTCAGTCTAAAAAACTGCTTATTAGATTAATTTCAAATTTTGGGTATCCATTAAGTGTAATATAGAGATAAACTGGGAAAGCTTTGGTACGAATTCCAGACGGCGAAACAACATGTCTAAAAAATCTTCTTATTCAGTTGCCTTAACATTTTGCAGGAAAATTGAATGTGATAGAGAGATTAACTGGTATACATTCAAAATTCAAAATGACGATACGTTCACTCCTAAACTTTTGTAGGATTTAAAATCTCAGGTGTATTTATGGGATTTGTTCTGAATTTGTGGGGATTTTAGGATTCAAAAATTCGACTAGGATTTATGGGATTTAAACACTTATTTGGATTTTAGGTATTTCAGAGATTATTTCGGACAATTATTAAGAGTTTTACTGATACATGAAGATTTGTGGAAATAAAATGTAATGTATTTGTGTATTTATGGAATTTACTTGATTTATCAAGATTTTTGTCTTCTCTTTAATCATTTAGCAGGAATTAAAATGTATTTGATTGTATTTTTTTTACATTATTCAATATATTTAGTATCAATGGATTGAGGTGCTTTAAAATTAATTAAATAATGAAAGTCTCTAGAAAACAAAGAACATCTTAAAAAAATATATCTGTATGGATGTGTGTGCATAAACAAAATTTGTACGCTCGATTACTTAAGAACCGTCAAACCGATTAATTTCAATTTGAACCATAAATTTTCTAAGACAGTGTCTCGCGGAAAATAGATTTGGGTGTCATGAGCATAGACCTTCGATATTTTAAGGGATATAAGAACATTTGACTACTTTGAGAATGAGAAAACAGATATTATTCGAACTAAAAATAAAAATAATTACGGTAAATGTTTTGACATCGAAAAATTGTGGTAGTCATTGGCGTATATACTGATTTATTAACTAAAAAGAAACAATATTTCGGAACTATAGTAATATATAATTTTTTCATTGTACACCTATGTAGCCCTAAAGAGATGAAACAGCCCCCTGAAATAAAAAAAAATATTTCAAAAACTCCTAACTTTTTTAAGACCAAACTTTTTTTCCTATGTCTCCTGGGTCTCCCTTCATATCTGGGATATTAAAATATTCTCAAAAATATTTTTTTATCGGACATGTTTTAAAAATACATGCCACGCCCTTGCATCTGGTTGACAAAATAATAAAACTAGTCGCCAGGACCTACTTTTTCGGAGAAAAAAATCATCAAAACTAAATTTAAATACACCTCGAAATATACATACTTGTTTATGACCCTGCAGTGTACAGGGGATCCTTTCTTCGGTGTTTTTACAGAGTATCTCAGTAACTGTTACAATTAGTCTCGTAATTAATTAATTCTCATCTTGAAGACACAGGGAAAAATTCAAATGTGGATGATTTCAAAAATACCGTGACAACTTCTTCGATGTCACAGATATGAAAAAGACTTTTCATAAAGGTTGTTTAAGTGATGCAGCTAGATTTGAAATCCTTCGTTTTTGCAAACCCATCAACATTTAATTTTTTAATACCTACTTATGCTCAATGTGTATTATATTATTTTAAAGTACTTGACTTCCCAAGTTCCATAGCGTTTCTCACCGAATATCACACTTAGTGATTAGACAGTAGATCTAGAATTTTTTCTCTAAACCATGAGTTAAAGACAAAGTAAATTCAAAAAAATATAATTTATGTATAAAGTGCCTAAGCCTCGATCTAAGAGTTATAAGTCATTGAATTTAGAAAACTAGATAACGTTAAGAAAATAAGTTGCTGTGGGAATCCAAAAAAAAAATCGTATTTCGATACAAAGTAAACCACACTATAAAAAACAAAAAATTGAGCACGTTTTGAGAAATAAAAGTATTTTGATAACTGTTAGAGTAAAGAAGTTATAGGGTATTTTCAAAATCGATGACTTTCTAATTGTCCCTCGTATCTTCCACAATGTGTCATAATTTCGTATATAATAGTATTTAGAATATCGGACCGCCTTTTTGGTTAGACAAAGTTGGGAGTGTTTTTGTCAACTAACAAAAGTTTTGCTAGAGAACAGAGTCTGATGTCATGAAGTGTATTAGAATAGCTATTGTTACTTCCTAGACATGTTCGCATAAAAGCGTAATTTTACATTTGGATGCCGTATGCTTATTTTCAATACCTCATTTGGTTAGCCTCAGTTAGAGTAGTTTTTCTTGTTTTTGCTATTTATATTTTCACTAAACATTATTTTCATGGATTGAAGTAACAAGGGGAAAACTTTTTTAATCGTATTTTTGGAAAAAAATAAATGTGGCTAACAGTAAGGAATTTCATATCTGATGTACAGGGTGATAAAAAAAATTAAAAAATTGATTTTTGATTATATTTTTTTTAAATTGACATGTATCACAACGTTTAAAAGTCATACTAATATAAAAACTAAATGTTAATATAATTTAACTAGTAATTATACAGATGCGAAGAAATTTAGCCTTTTTTGGCTAAAATTTCCTATGTCCGATGTACAGAGTAGCTAGACAATAAATGTCTCAATGTTTCATTTAATCTTTTAATTTTGAAGATTTTGTTTACTTCTAGTTCCCTTTTAAATTTAAAAATCGGAGAAAACGTCTCGGAAAATCTATTAAAAGTTTCATCTCTATATCAGAGCTAATTCTTGCACAAAATTGGAAATCAGTCTAACAAATAGTTTTTTCATGCTGATGTTTTAAATATTATATAAAGCCCCTATTCTGTTTCGCCAACTCAAATTCGTACCAAAATGTTACCATTTCATCCCCAAGTGACCCTTAATTTTTGACCAAAATTTGAAGTCAATCAGATAGTAGTTTTTTTAACTATGCCGCGAACAGATAGACAAACAGGCCGAGAGACTCTTACGAGGGAAGTAAAGTAAAGGAAATAGTATATTACAAGGGTAGCTCCAAGTAAAATGTATTTAAGGATTTTTTTATTTTAATTTAATTTTTTAAGTATGTTTCCTATATTTTTATTTTTTTGCATCTCAGTTTATATTTTTCTCGATAAAAATAAAGTTTTATGCTAGAAAATGGATTTTTAAATATTTTATTAGGGCTCAATTTTTTGCCACTAAGGATTAATACCAACATTTTACTCGTTTATACCTATACCTCACTTGATTTTTGTGCAAAATTTAAAGTCAGTTGAATGAGTAGTTTTTTGATACTGATATTTCTCAGTATATTTCTATGTCATATTTGATTTAATTGATTGGATGACAATTGCTTAAGTAGTTTTTTAATGCTGATTTTTTTAACATTCTATTAGGTCGTCATTTTGTTCCATCATATTGGATTTTAACCAAAATGTTACCATGTAATCTTCCTATGATCTTCGACCACGTTTTGAAGTCGATCGGGTAAGTAGTTTTTTGGCTACCTATGACGCGAACAGTAATATTTTTAACACTCAATATTTATGAATCTATTCAATCCTAAGTCCTAACACTGGAACCTGTGGTGGACGATAGATCAAAATACAAGAGTTCTAACCACACTACACCACAATTTGTTACGTTCTGGACGCGCGTTTCGCTAACCAAGTTAGCATCATCAGCAGATGATATAAACTAAAGTAACTTATCCTAACCGAGACTATTTATAGGTAAATGTGGTCACACTTGGTTGCGCCCGACTGCACCGTTGTCAAGTAAACAATAGAGGGGACTATAGGGAATAGGCCCTCTGTCTTTATTTAGTGCTTTCTTACCACATTTAACTATTTCTATACTCTCAAATGCATCCAATAATCTATTATTAAATACATTTTTAATCAACTTAAGATTATTTATTCCTATTTGGTGATTGTTTTTTAAAGCCTGTTGGGCAACGCTTGACTTTTCTATTCTTCCGTATCTTAAATGTGCCATGTGTTCTTTAAAACGAATGTTTATGGAGCGTTTAGTTTGCCCAACATATTTTAGATCGCAGTCATTACAACTAGTTTCATAAATGCCACTCCTCTCCTTCAAGTCGACTTTGTCTTTAGGGTTTCCAAGGAGATTTTTCAAACTGTTCTCCGTTTTGTAGACTACTCTAAAACCTGCGTTTTTAAATACTTTTTCTAGTCCTCTCGTATATTTGGGATCATATGGAATTACTATGAACTTATTGGGAGCCTCAGGTGCTTGAAGAGTAGTGGCATCTTTTAACATTTTCTTATGCTTATGTCTATTTACTAATTTATGTGCAAAATTACCATTATATCCATTACTTTTAGCTATATTTTTAATCCGATTCATTTCATTGTTAAAACGTTCTTTACTTAATGGAAAATTGACTAATCTGTGAGTTAAGAAATGAAATGCTGCCATTTTGTGTTGACGGCAATGAAATGAGTCGGATGTTATATACCTATCAGTATTAGTAAATTTCCTATAAATACCAAATTCTAACTTATCGTTATTTCTAATAACTAACGTGTCGAGAAAAGGTAATTGCCCATTGTTCTCCTTTTCGTACGTAAAATTAATAGAAGGATATTTATTGTTTAATGTTTCTAAGAATGTGTCCAAAGTTTCTGTTTTAGTATCGAAAATAACAAATATATCTTCTTCATATCTATACCACACCCTTGGGAAATACTTGAGTTCTTTTTTGAACTGCGTTTCTAATCTACCCATAAACAAATTTGCAAGGAACATAGATAAGCAATTGCTTGCAATGCAATATTGATATTTTAAATGAAAGGAAAGATTCATAACGAGGGAAGTTCCGGGGTAAAGGAAATTAACCGATTTTTTTTATTCTGTACAACCTATCAGAGGCCATTAACATTACTGGCCCTTATAAGTCCTTTTAAAAGCAAGCCGTTAGAGTAGATTCAAGTTATGCTGAAGTTTCCGAGGATATAACCCAACTGCTCTTGAAATTATTTCCCCCTTGGCGTAAAGGAAGGGTAACCACACAGATGTGTAATTTAAAAAAATATACAGTCACCTGTTATAGACATCTGCGCTGCGTGTGACTATTAAGCGGCTTTTCTGGTAAAATTGTAAAATACTTATCAGATGCGTAATAAACTAGTTGTTATATTTTAATTTTACCAACGAACGTTAATAAATAGTCTGAACTCAAGAACGGAAAATATATTAAACTGATATAATATACTCCTTATCGAAATATATTTTAAAACTATATTATTGCCACTTGCAACCATCGTTAAACACTAATTAAACTTAACTTAAATATATAAGTAGTGACCTTAAATATATATATATATATATATATATATATATATATATATATATATATATATATATCCTAAATTGTAATACATGTAGAAAGCAATGGTGGCCTAGGCCAATGTTAAAAAAATCATTAGTATACAAAACTGCTTATACAATTTACCTCAAATTCTACACAAAAATCAATTATTAGATAGTAATTAATTAGTTAAATTTTGGTAAGAATCTGAGACGGCGAAATAAAATGGCAGCTTAATAAAATATTTAAAAATTCAGCCTGAAAAAACTACTTAATAAATTGATTTCAAGTTTTGTGCAAGAGTTCATTGTGGCATAGAGATCTGTGTATACTGTGGTACCAATTCAATACAATGACGGAACAAATTGGCGGCCAAATGAAAGGTTTGTGATCGTGCCAAAAAATATGCTTTCCCAATTCCATTACCTCAAATTTTGCACAAAAAACAAGGGTTATATAGGATTCAACCTATAATATTTGGGACGAATCCAAGACAGCAAAACAAAATGGCGGCTTAATAAATTGTTTAAAAAAATCAGTCTGGAAAACTACTTATTAGATTAATTTTAAATTTAGGGCATCCATTAAGAGTGATACTGCGATAAACTGGCAAAATTGTGGTACGAACTCAAGACAGCGAAACAAAATGGCGACCAAATAAAATGTCTAAAATATCAATGTAAAAAAATCTTCTTTTTCAATTCACTTAATATCTTGCAATAAAATTGAATGTAATACAGGGATAAACTGGTACGAATTTAAAATGGCGATACAAAATGACACTCTTGAAAAAATCAGTGTAAAAAATTTATATGATTTAAATGATGCCCAAAAAATTGAAAAAAGTTTGAAAAGACAGTATAATAAATGACTATGTGCAGAACTAAACTGGGTAATAATTTACTATTCCTAATGGAAAGGAAGAATTATAACGAGGGAAGTTCCGAGTAAAGGATATTTGCCGATTTTTTATAACAAATTAGTGTAACTTATTTAAGTGAGTGTCAAACTCTAGTAATTATAGACGGAAAAGACAAAACTTTTTTTTATTAAAAATGTAATGTTATATTTCTAATAATACTATATTTTGACACTTCCTATACGGGTTTATTCTGAATACAAAAATTGTTGAGTTTGTCCTGGTCCTTAGAATAAACAAAGGGCCCGTTGCAATCTACAGAAAAATATCATCATCTGGTTTTCAAGTTTTCAAAATGACTCATATTTTCGGAAATTTTTTTAAAGTATTTGTTACAATACAACAATATGTATACAAATCTTTTAATAATTTAGTTGCATTTGAACGTGCAGCCGATATACGAATGCTCTCTTGTTGAGTAAAAATATAATGAATTCCTTGATATAAAAATATAATTTGAAGAAAGCAAAGTTTTAGTTATAAATAGCGACTTACTAAGCAGCTTATGAGCAATTGATAAAATTAATAAAACTTTTTCTTTGGATGATTATTATGATTATTCAAAGAAAAAAATGATTTGATGATGATAATGTATTTTACCGGGAGTATCATTTAAGTATTACCATTATAAAGTTATGAATCTGTTTAATAACATTTTGATATCAAAAAGTATAAAAAGCGACGGTGTCAATCTATATATTGCTTGTATACTCGTAACGTCGACGAGGTATATTGACATTTTTTTATATCATAGGAAACTATGTTAAGACACAATTTCCTTACTTTACTATTTCTCGTTTAATCTCTATTTAAATATTTGTTACGCTGCGAAAATTTTTTTTAAATATGAAATTTCTTTCAGTGATTGTCCAACATAGGCAACCATCATGTTTAACTTACCGCGATACACCCACAGAAGATATGTCGATATGCAGGCCAGTGCTATCACTTTCTTATTCTCGACTATATCTCTAATTATAGGAGGATCTACACTACTCTTATTAAGTCAGCAAAAAAATTACACTACCGAAAACGTCTAACAAACTCTAATAACGTTTCAAAAGAAACCTGGTCCATCATCAATAACCTCAGAAACAAATCAAACCCTGTGACTCAGATCTTGCCAGGGGCTAATGATCTAAATGATTATTTTATTAATGTAAGCAAAAATGTTACCTCTAGTATCTCGCCAAGTTTGGACCCTCTTTCGTTTCTCCCTCCTTCAAAAAATTTAGCTGATAGCTTTTTCTTAAGTCCCGTTAGCAACACTGAACTATTGAAGGTAATACATAATATTAAAAGTAAATCTTCGTGTAGCACTGATGGCCTATCAATTAGAATATTCCTGAACTTGCCACTCCCAGTCATAGAGGCCCTTACAACATTAATAAATGAGTCCTTTATAAAAGGTGTATTCCCTGATTGCCTTAAAACAGCTATAATTATTCCACTTCATAAAGGCGGCGAAAAAACTAACTCTTGCAATTATCGCCCAATTGCACTACTACCAGTGCTATCAAAAATCATCGAAAGGCTACTGAAGAACCGTCTTATGCCATTTCTCCTGAAACATCAGATAATATCCCCGGAGCAGTTCGGATTTCTACCCAACAAGTGCACCAGTGACGCCATGTTCACGTTGCTTAGAGGCGTCTACTCATCTCTCAATAACAACCACCCAACTGCCTCAGTTTTTTGTGACTATGCGAAAGCCTTTGATTGTGTTAGTCATGAAATTCTGATAAACAAACTACATTTTTATGGAATTCGTGGTACTTCTTTAAATTGGTTCAAATCTTATCTTGGAAAAAGGCAACAACTTGTAAGGGCTAATGGTTCCGATTCTGATTGTAAGTTGATTACAAGTGGAGTTCCTCAAGGTTCAGTCTTGGGACCTATTCTTTTTTTGTTATACATTAATGATATCACGAACCTTAAAATTAATGGAAGAATCTCCCTTTTTGCTGATGACACAAGCATAACATGGAGTGATTTTGATACAACGTCTTTACACTCTAGTATCTCCAAAGACTTGGTTATAATTAAGGCTTGGTCCGATTCCAATATGCTTTGTTTTAACGTCGATAAAACGGTGGCGTTATCTTATAAGGGAACTTTACAACCACTTCAGGTACATAACAGCAATATTGAATACGTAGAGTCGGTTAAATTCCTGGGTTTAAATATAAATAGCAACCTAAAATGGTCTAATCATATTGACACCTTAACTAAAAAACTTTCTACCGCCTGCTTCGCCATTCGATCAGTTTCAAAAGAACTAGACGTTCCTTCTGCCAGACTCACTTATTTCTCTTTATTTGAATCCCACCTCCGCTATGGCCTTCCCTTTTGGGGCTGCTGTACCACCGAGCAATTTCGTAGTATTTTTATGCTTCAAAAGAGAGCCATTCGTTATTTGTTTGGTCTAAATAATAGAGCTCACTGCCAATACTATTTCAAAAAACATGAAATATTAACACTTCCTGCATTATTTATTTTGGAAACGGTATGTTTGCTGAGAAAACATATAAACACCCTCCCAGAAAGGCCACAACATGTATACCCTACCAGAAACTCTAGGCATGATATTTATCTTCCCATTCCTTCCACAGAATTAATAAAAAAATCAATTATTTACAACGCCATAAAACTTTACAACAATCTGCCAGTACATTTAAAATCTATCCCTATGCTTGCACAATTTCGAAAAAACACCAAAGCATACCTCATTGAGAGACCACTTTACAGCGTTAATGATTTTTTTTTCAGTGAGTAAGTCTCTTTAAATTGTCACTAAACTCGCTTGTTTACTTAAATCTTTTGTGAGTCATGTCCTAACTCATAGCATAGAATTTTGTAAATCATTATATAGGGAAAAGAACTGTCGAACATTCACTTAAAACTTAATTATTTTTGTTTGGTATTGGATTAAAAACAATTTAATTCTTTTTGTATACTACATTCTGCACTAGTTCAATATACCTTCTGTTTAACATCACAATTATTTGTATAACTATAATAACATAGAGTTTAAGGTCGCATAGTTGCAATTTTGATTTCAATGTCATCGAAATTATTCACCTCGTACATGTGTGTTTGTTTACTTTTATAAGGTTATCATGATTCATTTACTGTTTGCAATGTTATGCTATATTCTAACGTGTGTTTTACGATTTGGTAAATTGATAATTTACATTTTAAAAAAAAAAAAAAAAGCACTGACTTGTCGAAATTATTTTCGATTAATGTTTTGATATGTCTTATTTTTAGGTATATTTTGCTTTGTCCATAAAATTGTAGAATTTTTCTGCGGCAATAAAGCATACTTTTGTTTGTTTTGTTTGTTTGTTTAGCATAGTGTGACTAATGTTACGTATAAATACACGATAAAATAGGTGTTAGGAATGCGTTAATCATATATAGATCAAGAGTTTTCAAATAACTAATAAATTAATTACTCTATTAAATGAAATATCTATAAAATACATTTTGTAGGTTAAGATTTCTAAAAGTTTTTTATTCAAAAATATCTTCAGATGCTTTTTATTTTATTAGTTAATAGTTAAATGTTTATTTATTTAAGTATTTTAATATTAGTTCAAATTAAGAATATTTTTTAATTTTTTTCATTATTGGGCGTTAGGATGGATTGGAGTAGTAGAAAATACAAAGTAAAACTTGAACAAAATACATATATCTATACAAATAATAAAGTGAAAACCGACTAACTTACTAACCAATTGATCACTCTATTTCTAAAAACCATTTAAGATAAATGTTCAAATTTGGTATGGACCTTTCAAAATTCATACCAAATCATGGCAAATTTTGTTTTTACATCTTGTTAAATAATTGGAATTTTGGACGACATTTGCAGAAGAATCGTTTAATGATGATAAATGATAAATAATGATCTAAAAGCCAATTTCTGGAATTTTGTAAACGTTTCCCTTAAGGGCTGAAAAGAAGTGAAATGTGTTTATACTTACAATCCCTCTTTAACTAAATTTAAAAATTTAAGACGATTTCTTTGCAGATGCCTTCGAAAAATAATGATCTAAAAAATAAATTATGGATTCTTCAAAATTTCACGCTCAAGAGGCTAAAAAGAAGTGAAATGTATTCTTTTCTTTTTTTACAATATAGCTTCAATTAAATGAGATTGTAAGACGGTTCTTTCATCAATGGCTTTTAAATGTGACTCCCAACAAACCAATCTCTAGATTTTTCTAAATTTTATTCTTAACTTTTATTCTATATTTTGTCAACAAAATAAGATTTTAGAACGAAGATTTTTAAAAGGAATATTTATCTAAAACCCACTAAGAAGTAAAATAAAGAGAAATGCGTTTTACTTTTGCCTCTATATTTCTTCATCTAAATACCACTATCACTAAATTTTGTATCTAATTTAAATATTTACTGTTCAACCCATTTATATATTTTTTTAAATCTTACTTATCAATTTCGAATTCGATCTTATAGAGGATATTACCTAAAATATAAAATCGGCACTACGACTTACTTTCAATTTACAATTTCGAATTTCCGATTGTTGTTTTTGTAAATTAACTCCAGCATAGCTTGTCTTTTTTTATTCGAAATTATGTCAGAATGTTTGCAGTAAAATGATAACTAACTCAGAATACAACTTTAAAAATGTGTTGCTCTACCTCACAGGGATTATTAACCCAAGTTATTATATTACTTTTAATTTAAAAAACTTTCATAAATCAGACCTAAGTTAAACCAAAACGTGTAGCCAATGCTTCCGCACCGCTCCGTGTCATTGCGTTTTAAATAAAAAGAAATTAAAGAAAACAATCTTTTTTAATTTGTAGGCCACAAAAAATAAAACATATCAAATGTATTTATTAAAATTATAAATAAATATATAATAAATCTTAAAAATAACAAATATTTAACCATAAGAAAATACAAAAAAGGAATGGAAAATGACTGAAAATGTAGAGAGAAAATAAATATTACGTAATATTTAGTAAACTGCTATCTCGGTTTTGGACAAGCAATTAGGCTAGGTCTCACTTATTGTAGAACATTCTACGGTCAGACAATGTATCAAAATATGATTATCAACGTTGGTAAATGATTTCCTGTTTCTGTTTAAAAATTTTAAAGTATATAAATCCAAACAGATAAAGATGCTAAATATAAAACAACTAAGAAGTAATACAAACATTTGAATAAAAATGAAAACTTAAAAAATTATAACAATATAATAAAAAAATAACGCTAAAAATCTATATGAATAGGCCTTGACTTAATTATATTAAGGCATTATGGTAATACATAAAAAAAATATCCGTAATATGAAACCAAATAACAAAATATTGTATATATTTTGTTAAAGATACAGCTTAGTTTTACATAAACTGTGTTTTATTGCCGTGTCCTTCATAAAAAGAAGATTTTCGATGAGAAGAGTTTAGGTCAATTTGGTAAGAAAGTGTCAAAAATTAATGCCGGTCGGTAGCTTTCCTGGTTATGAATCTTTCTATTTGGAAAACAAAACATTATGAAGGAAGTATACCTGAAAGAAATACCATTAACTGATATTTTACTATATAAATTCCTATAGGTACATATTCTTTTTGTTTTACATTATTTGCAGTTTTTAAATCATTACCGTGCGGTAAAAATAATTTATAAAAAAGGTTAATTATGTCATGGAGTCAATGACGACTATTTTGACACTGTGTTAGCGTGATTGCCATTTTGAAAAATTTCAGAAACTAACTAGCAAGCCTTCCGCCCGCCTATCCCGACAATATATAACTGCTTTTTTCGGGGTTATCGCCTACCACTATGGAAAATATTAGTCTTATTCATATCAAAAATCTATAACGTATCTAATCTTCGAGAAGAAGAATGCTTTCACACTTTGCACGAACATAGTAGTTGGTATAAGGATAAAACCTATTATATAGATTCAACAAATATTATTTTTTACACGGGTTTATTTTTAATAAAATTCATAAAATAACCTGTTATTCAAACTATAACACTCTAAACATTACATTAAAATTAATTGCCTGCATATACAGTGGTTATTTAAGCATACTCGCTTACAGTAAGCCCTTTTTCTAAATAATTTTTCAAAAAAACAAGATGAAACTAATATTCTATAAAAAATAAGAAAGAACGAACTTTTATAATGTGTAGCCAATTCCTGTTTCATTGTGATATATCTAGGTAAAGTGTGTGCAGGGTAGTTCCTCATATTTTGGCAAACTCTGGCGGTTTTATTATAATATATAGGAAATCAGTTCAAATACAAAAGTTGTAAGGTTCTCCTAGACCGGAAAAATTTGCTAAGAACAGAAACAAATGAACGTCGCAAAGCTATCAAAAATGGAACTTTGATTTTTTAAATCAAACACCCTGTATATTATACCATATTTGGATTTATAAGGGAATTCTAGACATATTTTATGTAACATACCTCAGGTCTATCTGCCTTCCTTCCTGAAATATTGACATTTAAAAAATTTCTTCTCTTTCGTATGCTACAGAACTTATAACTGCTTATAAAAAGGAATATGCAAACCGCTTTGCTCTATGTTAAGCCGTTCAGGAGCTAGAGGATGAGGGTAGGATGTGAACTTGGAATATTAGGTCTTTTTAAAGTCACGACTTGTCATATTTTCCCGAATAACTTCGAAACTCCCAAAAAGCAGCAACTGATTATTTTGCACGTGACTACTGTATTCCTGAGCTACAAATTAACATAATATTCGAGACGTGGGGAAATGTAGGAAACTGCGAAAAGTTTCGTCAAACTTAAAGTTTAAGTTTTTTCTCCTCAATTCCTTCTCTCTAAAAAGTCATGTAGAAATGTTTCTATAAAATCAAAAAAATTCAGTTGTAAAATCTTTATAAGATAGGCTCTCCAAAAATGTATAATAATAGTGGGTATCTGTTTTCAATATTCATTGAGATATTTACTTTTAAAATAACAAATAAAAAGACTCGTATTGGCCACATGTGACATCAATCTTCATTTAACACTAACAAAATTAAATGTGTTAGTTATATTTTGTAAAATACCCACGTTAATATTAAAGCTTCATATGCATATTAGCAAACCAAATAAAACAAAACACCTTGGTTACTACATTACCAGAATGAATTTTTGATATGCCTTTGTTATACCATTTTCCATGGTGCGGAGGTCAAGATTCGCGGTGACCTATATCTCCCAATCTATTGCTTTTATGTTTGGGTGACAATGAAACTACTACCCAGGGCGCCATTTGAAAACTGCTATAGATAAAAATACGGAATTTGGTAAGTTGATAGGGCTGAATATTGTGAACATTTGTAACATAAAAACCATTGAATATCGTTTCCGGTTTCCGCAGGAATGACCGCGACTTTGTTATTTTAAATGGAACACCCTATATATTTTATGTTTTTCGAACTCTCTTAACAATTCTAAACAACTTTTGTATAACATAATCTATGTCTAAAATGTATATTTTTCGAAATAAAGCCACTTAAAAACGTGTCATAATTCCCACTTAATTGTATTTTATGGAAAAACGGAGTAAGCCAGGATAAAAACAATCACGGTTATTTACTCTTTATTCAAGCCTTAATCCAACAAAATGTCAAAAAAGAAAATGTTCCGAGTTTTAAAAAAATGTGTTTTTCGCAAATCGATTTTTCAAGTTTTGATCAGACCCTGAACCATAACGGGTCAACTGTTTTTTGCTTTGGATAAATATTAAAATCATAAAAATAGGGTACCTAATTTTCAATTTTGCATTTGTTTATGAAAGTTAAGGTAATGATAACTTAACCTACTGTGATAACGATCTATAAACAAAGTTTTGCTAAAATTAAAATAATCATATTAGCCTTGACAGAAGTTGCTATGGTTTTTAAAAACAATTGAATTTAGACAAGTAACTTTTATCACTTGTGGGCTTGGCAGATTGTTGCACTTTTTGTAAATTCACGTGTTTTATTTCGTGTCGACTAAAAGTTCTTTGTAATCATTTTAAAATGGCAAGTTTTACAAGGGCGGAACAAATAGATATGCTTATCGTTTAAGGAGTGTGGTTGCAAAATAAAAGGCAGGCCCAAACACTCTACGCAGAGCGAGACCCCGACAGAAACCAACCATGCTATGCCTATTTTCCGTGGCTAGTACAACATTCGAAAACAGTTCCCCAAAATGAAAATGAAGGAAAGTTCATTATTAGTGAAGAAGCTGAAATAAACCTTCTGGCATGTGTGAATGCTGATCCAAGTATTTTTACTCGCCAAATTGAAAGTGAAGTTGGAGTTAACAGAAAAAGTTCAAGGCACATTTTCAAGAAACCTTATTACAAGTCCAACAAATACCAAATCCACCAACACTTGGGTGTTGGTGTTTATGAAAAATTTTAACCATAATAATAACTTTAATAGATTAATATTATTTTCGGATGAGTCCCGCTTTACGAATCTGGGAATGTTCAACAAGAACAACGTAAGATATTGGGTAAATGAAAATCAACATTTATTTAGAGAAGGATCTTTCCAAGAAAGCTTTGGTAAATGTGTGGCTAGGTGTTTTAGGAGCGAGAACTGTAGACCCAATATTTTTTAATGAACGCCTTGCAGCACAAACTTATTTGAACTTTCTAGAAACAGTTACTGATTTTTTGAACAATTTACCTTTTGCAGAAATTCGCAACATCTACTTGCAACAAGATGGTGCACCGGCCCATAATGCTCGTATTTGTGTAAATTATTTAAATGACAAGTTTGGGGACCAACGGAACGACCGGACGTGTAAGGGGGCCAACACTTTCGCCTTATTTGACACCTCTAGATTTTTCTTCTTCAAAGAAAAAGTCTATTTAACTCAATCTGAAAATTTGGCCATTTTAAGAAATCGAATTTTTAGGGCTATAATATAATAAGTATAGCTCAAAAAGAAAACGTATTACGGAAAATTGTTGCAAAATGTGAGACCTGTATTGAACAAGAAGGTCGTGTTTTTGAAAATCTTAATTATGATTAAGTACGTTCTTTTTTATATTTCTTTTATTATTAGTTAATATTAATCATCTGTAGGTATAATAAAGTTCATTTGTTTTCAACTTATCATGTTCGTTTCTTTTTTAAAATTTAAATGAATTAGAAGAGGATTCCTTTGAATAGTAGATTATTTTGAATTGGCCAACTTTGCCGGTGGTATAATTAAATAAGTGCTAGTAATATTGATTTCCGCTTTAGATGAGCATTAACAACATGAAAATAGGGTATCAAATTTTCAAGTTTGCAGCGGTTTATGGAAGTTGAATTTGTCATATGCGGATAAAGGATAAAAAAGTATGATTGGGTGGTGAAGGTTTTGTTGCAGTCAGTTGACCCGTTATTGTACAGGGTGGGCCAAATTGGACACTTTTAAAGGGAAACTCCCTTTTCTAGAGGAGATAGGCAAAAAGTAATGTCGGTGTCTGGGGCTCAATTTTGACAAAAAACATAGTGGTGGAAACCGCACATCGATATCTCTTACCGTTTCAGAGTTACAGGGTGTTTTTCGAAAATGTGCATTTTTAACAAGTAGCTGTAATTTTTTTCCTATTGATTTTTTTTTGTTTCTGTAAAAACATTTTCAAAGCAACTTTTTACGTAGAATTTAATGGTTTTAGAATAATTTAAAAAAAATTAATAGTTTAATAGGTATAAGCAAAAAAAAAATTTTTTTATATGGTACACCCTGTATATTATTGAATAATTGAAAAGAGCTTAAAATTACCTTTCCGAAAACATAGCACACTTGATATTTTGCTCAAGTTCTCTTTGAAATAGAGAGTTTTTTATAGTTTACTCATTTTAAACCAAGTAGGCTTTGGACGCACGCGGCCTTAAATAAGAAACAATTGCGTACTGCTACTAGTAGTTACTTAGCAAAAAAGTGTATTATTTACAACGAAATCATTTATTATTTATAATTTAAAAACAAATAACAAATTTAGAAAAAGGTTAATTAAAATTAAAAAAAATTAAATTAAAAAATTAAAATAATAATACGAAATAGTAATAAAAGATTTTTCCTACAGGAGGTTTTCAAAATGTCGACCGTTTTCTCTTATGCACAGACGGCATCGTTTCATCACACTCTTTGCAGAATTCATTAATTCAAGAGGGGTGAGAGATGCAAACCCTCGCATAACTGCGACTTCTAAATCTTCTCTTGTATTTATGGGCAATTGAAAAATAACGTTCTTTAGTCTTCCCCAAAGATAAAAATCCATAGGGGTTAGGTCCGGCGACCTCGCTGGCCAACGATTAGGACCTTGGTTACCTATCCAATTATTTTGAAAGTTAACGGCTAGAAAATTGCTGATGATTTCAGCATTGTGTGGCGGTGCCCCGTCTTGTTGGAAGAAAATGTTACGGTGTGCCATTAAGGGTAAATCATCAATGAGAGGTTCTATTTGTTGTTGTAATATTTGTAGATACCGTTGAGAGGTGAGAGTTCCATCATAAATTATTGGCCCAATAATCCTACCCCTAAATATACCTGCCCATACATTAAATCCAAATCTTCCCTGATTTCTTACCTCTACTATTGAATGAGGATTTTCCTGTGCCCAAGTATAGGAGTTATACCGATTGAAAATACCGGCACTGCTTATATATGCTTCATCTATCCAAATACAATTTAACGGAAAATCGCGTACTTCATTACATTTTTCTAAAAACCAGTGGCAAAAAACTATGCGGCGTCCAAAATCTCCGGGTCTAAGGTGATGCACTTTTCTGGTTCTATATGGTTTAAAATTATGTTTCTTTAAACTTCGTCGAATGTTACTTCGTCCCAGTCCTGTTACTGTAGTCAGTTTTCGTGTGGATGTTTTGGGATTATTTTGAACGGCTCCTAAAATTACTATTTCTTCTAACTCTTTATCTCTGTTTGCTGCATACTGTTTTGGTCTATTTTTCTTAAACTGGCCACTATTAATTAAATTGTAACGCAATCTTCCGAAGATGTCTTTAAAAGGTTGCCTTCTCTCTGGATATCGTTCGTGGTACAAATTACTTGCTACCTGTGCATTCTGTCCGGCTTCTATAAAACACACTATCATATCCCATTTTTCATAATTGTCAAATTCCATTTTAAATTTAATTAAAAGCCTAAACCGGCCTAAACTAAAACAAAGCGTCGATCGTCGATACAGCCAAAATGGCTAAAATAACAATTTGACAACTACTTACGCAATTGTTTCTTATTTAAGGCCGCGTGCATCCAAAGCCTACTTGGTTTAAAATGAGTAAACTATAAAAAACTCTCTATTTCAAAGAGAACTTGAGCAAAATATCAAGTGTGCTATGTTTTCGGAAAGGTAATTTTAAGCTCTTTTCAATTATTCAATAATATACAGGGTGTACCATATAAAAAAATTTTTTTTTTGCTTATACCTATTAAACTATTAATTTTTTTTAAATTATTCTAAAACCATTAAATTCTACGTAAAAAGTTGCTTTGAAAATGTTTTTACAGAAACAAAAAAAAATCAATAGGAAAAAAATTACAGCTACTTGTTAAAAATGCACATTTTCGAAAAACACCCTGTAACTCTGAAACGGTAAGAGATATCGATGTGCGGTTTCCACCACTATGTTTTTTGTCAAAATTGAGCCCCAGACACCGACATTACTTTTTGCCTATCTCCTCTAGAAAAGGGAGTTTCCCTTTAAAAGTGTCCAATTTGGCCCACCCTGTACAGGGTCTGATCAAAACTTGAAAAATCGATTTGCGAAAAACACATTTTTTTAAAACTCGGATCATTTACTTTTTTGATATTTTGTTGAAAAAAGGCTTAACTATAGAGTAAATAACCGTGATTGTTTTTACCCTGGCCTACTCCGTTTTTCCAGAGAATACAAATAAGTGGGAATTATGGCATTTTTAAGTGTTATTTGGAAAACTATACATTTTAGACATAGGTTATGTTATACAGAAGTTGTTTAGAATTGTTAAGAAAGTTCAAAAAATATAAAATATACAGGGTGTTCTATTTAAAATAACGAAGTCGCGGTCATTTCCTGGGAAACCGGAAACGATATTCAATTGTTTTTATATTACAAATGTTCACAATAATCAACCCTATCAACACACCAAAGTCTATATTTTTATCTCCAGCCATTGTCAAATAGCGCCCTGAGTAGTAGTTATATATATATATATATATATATATATATATATATAAATATGTTAATTTGTAGATAGTCTACAGTTACAGTCACAAAAACATGTTCTTTGACATGTACGGGAGGACATCCGTCGACTTGTGGTGGTTTGCAAATTCCGCAGACGTGTCGCCAAAATTTTACTTTCATCGAGAAAGTTGGCTAATATTTATATAATTTCATGAACGAAGGTTGTACAGCCGCACAGTCGATGTTAAAACCGAGCCTTCCTTCTTATGGAACTTCTTCTTTTTGTTGTTGATTATTGGCGCTAGCTTGTCTGGCCGTTTTAGCAGGTATTTCACGCAGAGAGCAAATTTTTTGTCTCTTATTTAATGTTCCTCACTTTTCAATTTCTATTTCTTTTTCAGAAACTAAAGACAAATTAAGATCAACAACTGTAATAACAAACTACAAAAAAAATTTAAAACAAACTTCAAATACTACGAAACAAAAACAACTTCTAAGCCTAGTGAAAGAAACTAAAATTTTCGTTTAGAAAAACCAAAATTTAAAATATTTTGAGACCTGATAAATCAAACAAAACAGTTATTATGAATTCCACCGAATATGAAAATTACTAGTTTGCTAAAAGATACCAAAACGTACTGCGAATTAACAAACGATCCAGCTAACATAAAAAAAACAACGACTTATTTGCCCGAAGGGAAAATCAAATGTATGTAAGATCAAATATGGCTAAAAACGTAAAAATCCTAAATTTACAACCTCCAAGAATATATGGTGTACCCAAAATACAAAAACTAGGCATCCCATTGAGACCGATTGTTTCGTGCATCCAGTCACCCTTTGTCAAATTTTCTTAAAAATATCTTACAAAATATTGTAAACAAAAACAAATATTATATTAAAGGTTTAGTAGATTTAAAAAATAAAGTAAAGGAAACAAACATACCTAATAACTATATTTTAATATCTTTGAACGTTATATCTCTATATCGTAATATACTTAAAAATTTTGCGAAAGAAATTAATAGTAAAAAATGGAACCAGATAAAAATTATACTGATATTCCACCAAACGTGATTACCCAGTTAGTCCTGGTAGACATGGAGGGAGCACTTCCTAAAAACATCAATTTTTAAGTATCATTTTTCTAACAACGATTCCAAAAAAAAATGCCAAGATATTTTAAGTAGTTTTAATAGTTACCGTCCAGAACTTCAATTTACATTAGAAGAAGAAGCAAAAAATAAAATTAATTTCTTGCATGTTACTTGAAGTTTTTTGAGTTTCATAATTTTTTGGTTAGCAATTACAATTTTTAGTTTTTAAATTTTTTTCCAAAGGCAAATTTTTAAAAATTTCAAATAATTTAAAATTGAGATTACATTCCTAAATCACTTTTTTTTGTATGATGACATATGTATATTATGAAAAAATATAATCTAAAATCACACAAAAAACAAGGGAAAAATTTATAAAAGTTCAATATTGGAATTTCTGGCAAAAATTAAACTTACCAATGTGAGTTAAAAGTAAACAAGTCCGTTGCACAACACATATTATGTGGTTTTGGAAAATATAACTTACTTAAAATTAGAACGATATAATAATTAACTAAGGCACATAGCGTATTTATAATTAGATCATGGATTACCTACGTGGTTTAAATTGAAATAAAACTATGCAGCGAAGTGCTGATACGTCACCATAGCTGTAAGAAAAACTAGTGAGTAGTAAAATACAAAAACATGAAAAAAAAAAGGTAAAGCGCCCCAAATTTAGATGGCCTTTATTTAGGTTTCAATATCCAATATTAGTAGGTAGTGATCTATTGGAGATCTAAGCCACTTGGGGCACCAAGGCTCCGCGGTGCGAAGGTTTTGGCTCTGTATCCCTCTGGGCGAATCCGTGCCTGAATAGCCTATTATGCATTCTCTGTCTTAAGCTAACAATAACCACCACCTTTTTAACCCCTGTCAAAAGCAGTACTTCAGGTGGTCGCCGTCGAGTCGACACGTATTCTTGCCTCTCGTCTTTAACATGTGAATACGGGAATTGAGTTTTGTGTGTGCTGTATTTTTTTTTCAGAAAATTGTGCCTTAGCAGAATAGAAACATGAATATATATTGATATCAACACAACTAGGCAACAAATAAACTAAAAGTAAGAGCAAGAATAGAGATTTGGTTATTTAAATTATTCGAAGAGTTCGTTTTTGAAATACCTTTGATCTTTTCTTTTATTCTTAGGATATTTAATGTGGGCATTGTCTTTAAAATAGTTGTATATCTAAATATTATATAAGCAAATTACTAATATTTAGTAAAATATTATATATATAATTATTATATTATAATATAAAAGCGTACCCACAAATATCGTGCCATTTTAAATGATGGTTCTCTGGTTAATTCTAGGTTGTTTAGACGAGATCAGGTTAATTTTATAGAAGTAGATTTGAGGTTTAAGGCAATTTAGCATAAATAAACTTGACAAATTGGTGATTTTGAAAAAAGATTAATAAAATGCTTGATTTTTTTATTAGAAACACTTTTATTTTTAAAGAAGATTAGTTCAAATAATTTTGTTAATTACTAAGGTAGATAGTAGTAGCTATTTTTGGTTTATGGAGTAAGCTTTGGATATATTGGTTTTATCTAATTTCAATTAACAATTTGAAGTAAGTATATATATATATATATATATATATATATATATATATATATATATATATATATATATATATATATATATATATATATATATATATATATATATATATATATATATATATATATATATATATATATATATATAGGTATATATACAGGTAGCGCGTAGTGAGGTGGTGCTCCATCTTGTTGGAACCACATTGCTGCAATAGGCATATCGGGCTCATTACCTGGATACAATTGAGCTAAGGCAGGAATCAACTCGAGTTGTAAAAAATCAAGATAAATTTCGCCGGTTAAATTTACGTCGAAAAAGTAGGGACCTATAATTCTATCTTGAAATATTCCAGCCCAAACATTGATTTTCTCGGGATATTGCGTATGAGCCACTTGAGCCCAATGGGGATTCTCTGTAGACCAATACCTACAGGTTTGTCGGTTCACAGTACCATTAAGAAAAAAATTGGCTTCATCGGAAAATAAAATATTTCTACAAAAGAATGGATCCAGGTTGCACCGCTCTTGCATACTTTCGCAAAACTCAAGTCGGCGGTCACAGTCGTCTTCATTTAATTCATGGATTAATCTTATTTTGTAGGAATGATACTTTGCCGTGTGCAGAATATTTTTTACCGATGATTGACTAAGGTTTAAATCTAATGCTACTTGACTTGTAGGTAAATGTGGATTTTCGTTATGACTGAGTAAAACATTCAATTTCATATCATCATCTAGTTTTGGCCTACCTGTCCTGGGAAGATCATGACCACCATGATCACGAAATTTTTTGATAATTTTGCTAACTGTGGATTTTGCAACTGCTTGTCCTCGCTCGGGATGCGTATTATTAAAAAGTTCACATACTTCGTCAAGATTTCTTTGGCGATCTCCCCATCCAAACATCATAAGAATCTCTATTCTTTCTCTTTCTGAAAGCATTTTTATCCGGAAAAAAGTAACTCTCCAACAATATGTTAAAAATTGACACAGTTTATTGTCAGTACATGACAGTTTTTATGGGAGTTCTAAAATAATCCACCAGGTTTCAGTATGCATAGGGAAATGAGTTAATTTTGTTTAAAGCCAAATTTCCATTTTCTCATTTTTTTATCTCAAAAAGAGTTGACTTTAGGGATAGGGTATGCTTAATAAAATATGATCAGAATTTCATGTAGATTCTTAAAATGAAATAATATACAGGGTGTTCCATTAGAGATTCTGAAGTTTTGGCGTGTAACTTGATTTTAAAACACCCTGTATATTTCAAGACATTTTTGAATTATTAATCGTAAGGAACTATACAACTTTTATATGAAACTTTTTTACCCAACTTTTATAGTTTTTGACATATCTCAAGATTTTATGCCCTCATTGTATATATATAAATATATATATATATATATATATATATATATATATATATATGTTCATAATTGGTTTCATTTACTGCTATATCTTGTCGGTATATTTAAAATATTTTGAAGGGTTTTTAAAGGATATTATAAAATAAAACAATGTTAATGCTTATAATGTATTTGCAAAGAATTACGATTTTACCTTGGGCTTAGTTGTTCTACACCAATGGAGTATATGACAGTAATATTTTTTGTCTCGCTACAAAATTAAAAATCTGCCTTGCATTTTACAAAAGCTCTTGGTTTTTTAAAAGTTTATTATATTAATTTTTATTTAACATATTTCAATTATATATGATTTGTATTGTTTCTTTTTAAACCACTCGAGCTAACTTGTAGTAAAATCGTCTTAAAAAATATTTATTCCAATATAATTACAAAGTGTAAGGTAACTAATTAATCGGATAACTTTATCAGTAAATTCATTATATCATTAAATTGTTATGTTTTCTTTATCGACAATGACTTAACAGGTGGTTGGCAGGTAGACTATGTGCACTAAATAACTTTTGGCTTTCTACTTTTCGGGTAAGACAAAACTCACACTGGCGAAATAATTGACTATAGGCTTCATGAGCATCATTCAATAATTCGACATTTCTCTTTGATCGGTGTTTTAAGGACCCCTTCTTATGAGCCTTCATTTAACTTTCTTTCTCTGTCTCTTTGCTCATTCGACTTAAACATGACACTTGATTTTGAAAATATACGTATATATGACAGTATATAATATGCTGACATCTAGGACCACAAAGAGTTACCAAATTATCATTCAATTTTCTATTTCTTCTTTGAATCCAAAGAAAGGCTAAAGAACACTAAAAATTGTTAGACTACAAAACGGGATCACAGAAACAACTACTTCGCTGGCTAATACCGCGCCCGGTATTGAAGTACAATAAAAATATTTTAACATTATTGCTCCCAAGGAAAGTAGGTCAATAGGGTAATTCATTGCCGGTCGCGGTATTAGCCAGCGGAGTAGTTGTTTCTCTGATTTCATTTTGTGCCTTTGCCCTACACGGGATTCGCTAGTCCATGGCGTCCTGATGAGCTCTAAAAAGAACGGAACCGATCGTCGTTTGACTACAATGGATCATTGCGTCTGAGGCGTTGCATGTTGTGGACAGGGATCATAGTATCCTTGTTATGACGTTGGGGTAACGTGAAATAAAAATAAACTAAAATTATTGCTTCCAATGAAAGTCGGAGTCAATAGTGTATAATCAGGTTTTTTTTTTTGACAAAACTTGTTTTCGTAATTTTGCGCTCTATATTTACTAAGATTATCTTAGCTAGCTTTTTAAAGTTATTGGAGTGTTTTTGGCTACTATTTTTTTTAGATTTACATTCGGGTATACTTCATCTAGTGTATACAATGCAAGGTCTACGTAATTGTAATTAATTTTTCTATTGTGTTTTCTTTGATATACAAGATGCTTATGGGCGTATTTTTCCTTCCAATTCACTACGAAGATATACGGCTGGTTATGAGCTACGGTGTGATGTGTTATTATCTGAGTACCCCAGTAAATATTAATTTCTTCTTTTTCAACCAGTAATGCAGGTGAGTATTTTTAATATAGTTGTATTCTATTAATCAATTTTTTTTTTATAGATCTCTTGGTGCAATATTCCGGTCAACTTGTTGTGATGATCCAAATAATCCTCCGGAGCCAGGTAAGTGCAGACTGAGGATAGATGTTATATCTAATGTTGGATTGTTTCTGATTCGCGGCCACACATTCTGCAACTGTAATTATCGATTGTATGTTTCAAGATATATCTTCGGTAGGTTTTGGTGGACACTGACTGATCCTAAATTGCACCGATAAACCCCTCAGTCTCAAGCATCAGGAAGCCATATTTTAGATACAAAGTAGAGAAGTCAATATCTACGTCGTGAGAGTGGAGTGTGACGTGAGACCTACCATGTTGAACCCTACCTCTCCACTCAGCCGCCAACATATTCATCTTCAGGCGCCTTTCAGGGACTAGCAGAGCCCTAGGGTTAAGTGGGCGTCATATCTGACCACCGCTTCATGTACATCATGAGCTGCACTTCTAAAGAAAGTGATCAACTTTCTTAACTGTTTTCCATGCCGGATTTCGATGTTAAGGAGACCTCTACCCTTTCCTTGTTTTATACAAACACATCCTAAAACAAGATGAATTTTTTGGTGATTTAATTATTATTATTATTTATATTATTATTACTAGGATTTGATCTAGTAGATATTACTTAGTGATATTTTAAAAATTACATTTTCTTCTTAAAAAGCTAAGAACACCTTGTCGATCTTATATATCTAAAGGTATTACCTAAATGTTCTCTTAACAGCATCTGTTTTTTTTTATCTATGTGCAACTACATAGTAACTTTCGTAATTCTAAATAATATATATATTTTTCTCTAGACCGGTCTTTTAAAGACCCATGATAAACGTTTGGACGTAAGTAAATCATTTTTTGATAACTTTTGTCTTGCTTGTAAAGAGTTACTTTAAAATTTTGCGCTTAAAATATTTTTCACTAAGTTTGCACTACGTGCTTACTTGAGTATGCAAAAATATAGTATAGGTATACATATTTTAAAAATTATTTTGATAAACCGTATCCTAAAAATGCGTGATAGTATTTATCATTTTTTGTGTCTATAAGAAAACTTGATGATCCAGCAAAGTGAGTGTGTATCAGCCTTCTCACAGAGATGTCGTAGGTTTTTCTGTTAGGAGGAGGCTGCATAGTTCGGCGAAGGATTGAGAAATTTTTTTAATTTTCAAGAAGCCAATATACACAGCACATCGAAAAAGACGTAAAAGTAGCTTTACTCGTTTAATAATAGTCTAACTCACGGTTACAAAAATTAATGTATCGATTTCTTTTATTTGTCGGTAAGAGTTTACAATGCTTCATATTCTTTCAAGAGCAGTAGGTGACACTTTGTTCAAAAAATTGATAAAACAACTAATTTAAAATTTTGAATACGGTATGGAGTCCGCAAGCAATAGGATTTTATGCTCATAAATAGCTCTAATCTAATTTTTAACTTTTGTTTTTAAGTATTATTTTATAATATATTTTTATATATTCGGCTTCAGAATTTTTTTTTTATGAAATTTGGTATTAATATCCCAAGTGTCGGTTGATTTCATTTTGGTCACAAAACGCGTCTGTCTTCATAGTAGAAACTATTAAATGCCACAGAAATTCTTAACGAATGCCTTTAAGGCTATTTCATTTACATCAAAGATATATTGTAAATCAAATAAATAACATAAAATTACTCAATTGCATGATTTCAACTTATAAATTAAAGATTTAATAATTAGCTTTTGGCATAATAATTATGACTGTGGATACCGAAACAAAATTTAAATAATATTGATATTAAAAATTCAGCTCATATTGAAAACCATTCGAACAACTTAATTCCAGTATTACATCATAATTATTGCTGAAGTGTTCTCATAAAAACGTCTGGTCAGATAATTGTTGAAATAATTTACATGCTCACTTTCCCAAAAGGTATTATAAAATATATAAATTTCCATTAAACTATTAACAAATCATAATACAATTAAGTATTCCTAGTTTTGGAATATTTGGAAAAATATGAATAAAAATGACTGTTAATTACCGAGTTGTTTAAAAGTACCTTCTATAATATACATTTATCAAATATCAATTACAATCGCTTTAGCTAATAGAAAAATAGTTTTATTGTTGTAATTTACCTTACAATATACAATAACAGTAGCGTAAGTATAAATTTTGCCCCCCCCCCCCCCGCAGTTTTCGACAAAAACCCACCTATATTCTCGATAAACTCGTACATAATCCAAATATAAATAAACATAACATAAAAAAAACTCGTTTGAAAAATACCTATGTCTATATTACTACAACACAAATAAACATAAACACTAATTTAAAAATTGAGTGAAATTAAAAATTAAATTAAAAATGCATTAAAACTTATCCCATCTACTTTTTAAGAAAAATAAAAAAATATATACTTATAATCTACCTTTACCATTGACTTTGGCCCAGCAAATTCAACTAAAACGGTGATAATGTAATTAGTCCTAAAGACACATTCGGTAACTGTTTTTGCCTTTAGCGAATGTTTATTGCAAATTTCTGTATTATACTACATAAGCACCTAAAATGACAAAAGGTATATATTATATGAACAGAATCTTAATGTGATACATTTGCTTTGCAAGCACAAGCAATTTGAATTTTAAAATTTTGTAACGTTAAATGAAAATCTATAATTCGTATCTTAGTTTTTTTTACGCTCTTTCTGATCGATATCGAAGTATTTTATCTTCCGGGGAAATTTCTCAGAAATATACACTCCGTTTTGCTACAAACCCTCTAACCCTAGGTGCGCCACTGGTATAGGGCCTAAATCATTTTGACGAAATACAATTTGGCGGGCAAGTCGTTTGGGCGGAAAACTATTCAGCGCGAAGTCTAACGTATAATATTTTTTAAAATCAACTAGGAAAGTATGAAATTAATACTGAAATAGTAGAAATCAACAGAACCTAATCCTGATATAGTATATTTCACTAGGAGTTCGGGATTAAGGAATTTGGTGTGTGAGGCGAAGCGGAACATAGGAAGTCTTTCAAGCACGCAAAAATCCTCGGAAAAGTCTATTTCCGGACGTGCGGTGAACGATATATTATTATACTTCTCTAAAAACTAGGATAGTATGAAATTAATACTGAAATAGTAGAAATCAACAGAACCTAATCCTGATATAGTATATTTATAGGTTATAGTATAAGGTTGTCAAAATGTCAGAAAATATAACGGAGATTGATCGAAATAATCAAACATTTACAAAATTACTAAAATACAAAATAGATACATGTTAAGTATCAGACAGTATAGACTTTCTTAAACTTAGTTTACTTTGCTGTATATTTCTGCTTTAAAATCATATATTGGGTATTTATATTCAACGTATGCAAAAAATCGGAATGGAAAAACTTTTTCAAGATAGATAAAAATAAAGCATTTTTAAGGAAATATAATATGTATCTGATAACATTTGAAATGTCCCAAAAGTATGTAAGAACTAGAGAAAGTGGAAGTTACAGGCAGAGAGAGTTCAGTTAGCGTAGATTATTTTTTTATTATATTCATATTTCAGATATCGGACTGATAGGTGCAGATGATTCCCTTTGGTTTTGACCGGGTGGTCTAAAAGCGATTATTTATTTAGTTTTTATAATATCTACTTTTTTATTAGTTTATATTACTATATATTTCTGAGTCAAAGTACGGATTTTCGGGTAAGGGGTACTTGTGTGGCTCCACTATCGAAATGTTATTCGTTCTGCAATGAATGTGACCCAAAATAATTGAAACCAAAAAGAGTTTTTTGTACCATGTGTATTGATGGAGCCTCAAAATTTTGATAGGTTGTGAACTTCTTTGGCATAGTTGAAAATTATTTATGTTATTTTCTAGTTTCCCTAGTAGTACGTAGAATTTCAGATATCAATTAGGGCAGGTTTACAAAGTATTGTAGCTATTTCCTTAGATGCAAATAAGAATCACGAGGATCCAGGGAAAAAATAAGGCACTAGCCAACAAAATTTCGAGTTATAATTTTATTCGCAAGACGTAAATAAGAATCACGAGTCGAAGAAAAAAAGCAGGGCACTAGCAAACAAAATTTCGAATTATAATTTTTGCTTTTTTGTTAAAATAATTCCTCGAAAATTTTTTCACAATAGAACGTTAGATATATCAACCTGCACAACGCTCAAAGGATTTAACTGCTTTTTTACGTTGCGTTAGAAAGAAAATCAAAATTAGTTATGCGAAGAAACTAAAAAAAATTGAGATTGAATTTTTTAATTGCATACTCAATTAAGGATCGATAATCGCAATTAAAGAATCATCGGGGTCTGTTTAGCTTCATGTACTACATTTCATTTCTTAAAGAAACAGACAGTAATACAATATTATAATAATGTCAAGACTTGCAAGTACACCTAATTGATGACATTGAACTACTCAATTGGCACAGTGAACTTGTAATAAAGAATGCAGTAAAGGTTGATCGCCTTTAGATTTAAAAAAAAATAATTTAGGAGATACTTTTCTAAATGTGTCAATATATCTTCGGATCTCGTTAACTATTTCGGTGTAACTTGCAAGCGGAGAAAAGAGATTCTCTTAATTAAAATTAATCAAAAATATTGAAACAACGATAAATTAAAATTAATCAAAAACAATGAAACAACGATAAATTGAATATAACATAATTCAAAATTTAAATTTTGATGACAGAAGAGTTTTCAAAACACATAATTCGCAAAATTAACATTTAGTTTTTATTATTTTGAGTTATTTTTTAATTTATGTATTGTCTTGACTACTATTTGCAAGTTACAATAACGTTTTAACAACAGGACATGCTCATAGTAGCCATTTAGATAAAAATACATTTTTTTCTATTGGTTCCCTTAACATTCAGTGTGTAGTTTTTAATTGTTTTGTATGTTATATTATTTAATTTATGATTAATTAATAACATTATTTAAACCATTTTATTTTCTACTATACCTACCGGTTTGTGACTTTCTGTATTGTTGGTCTATTTTTTTTATATAGTCATTTATTAAGTTTTAAGATATCCGTAAACTATTATAAAGATGTACCATTTTTAAAATAAGTATGTTTTGCTAAATAAAAAAGACTTGACAGATATGGGCACAAAACTATGAATTCGGTTCACTAAAAAAAAACGTCGGTCCGGTACTGTTCATTTGGTTCCACTACACAGAAGTATTGTTGAAAGTCCGTTACAATTCACCAGAGGAGAAACTTCCTCATTAAGTAAGACTTTAACACCAAAAAAACTACTGAACTGAATAACCATTAGTTGTGTTATAATTATCCAAAGTGAGAAGTTCGAAATATTGAAATAGCTAGATCGGTAAAATAACTATGGCGGATCCTGTGGATATCTTTACATTTCGCTTTGACACTTACGAAAATATTTATTGTTTAATTAATTACACTTTGCGGTTTTTCAGATTTACGAAGTGAAGAAGGTAGGAAACTACATAGTGAAGGTTAAATTTATGAAAAAGCAGCATAGGTCTCAGAAGTATTAGTCTGATTAAAGAAACTAGTATCTTAAATGACGCAAGATTTATTTCACAACTAAACTTTATGCAGCGACCAGAGTCTATATTTCCAGATTTGAAATATAACAATTTTATAATCGAATCGCAGAAAATCCGAATTCTACAAATTTAACAGAATACGCTGTATCCCTTTTTTTCGGTAGTAATTATGTATTATTTTAACGGTTTTTCCGCTGAGGCACTGATAAACTAGCGGAATTTTAATTTATATTATTTATTTTACCATAAAATAAATGTTACTCCGGGTGGCTGTTTCTTTTTGTCAACATTAAAAATTAAACTCACAAACACATATTATCTTAAAACATTAAACAACCGTAGAGGGTGGTAGACAATGTATGATTAAGAAAATAATACACTTCTCGGACTCTTACACAGTTCACATGACAACACAATTTCACACTTTCTTATATTAAAATATATATTGTTACTCAACATATAAACCAATATGGTCGACAAACTCTTATCACTTGTACAGATTCGACAGAAAATCGGCATATTATTAATTGTAAGTCAACGTTTAAAAATGTAAAATAACAAGGCTGACATCGCGAACGCATTTCCACCTTTGTGCAAATTTGAGAAAAATTTGTTATAAGAGAGCAACAACAAAGAATTTTTATACTTGCTTCCAACTTTATATTAAAGGAACAGGTCAAACTGCTTTAATTCCCTTGACTATTGGCAGCTAGTTCTTTATTTTACTTTTTATTCTTTATTCACTATTTTTTAATTTTTAGCCTTTATAATTTTTGATTTTTAGCTTTTTTTGGTTACATTACTTTATTAAGTAAAGTTATGTCAGATTAAACTAGTAAAACCAATGACACTAATCAATCATACTTCCACATTAAGTCATATAATATAAGTGACAAAGCTTCATTAATGAAATATAAATATTGCGAAAATATGATGCATAAAAGAAAAATAAGAATTTTTATCATCAGAATAATTCACAGATAAAGAACATTTAAATATTTGCTAATTTCTTACTCAATTGTTTTAAATTATACAACCTTAAAAAGACACTATGTTCTTGGGCGGAACAAAAACTCGATTGAGCGAACGTTGGTTCTAAAGGTGGACCCAATGGGTGGACCCGCCGCACAGAGTCTCAAAATTGGCAAAATGTGGTCAAAAATAGAAAAAAAAAAAGTTTTTGTTTTTAGTGAAAACTTGTAGAAAATTATAGAGCAAAAATTGGTGCATGCTATCCTCACAGAACAAAGAGCAGCTGGACCTTTATCCTTGCTCTCGGATCAGTATAAACTGAAGTATCAACTAGCTATTGTTAAAAGTACATTCGCAGCACATTCTCATTTCCGGAACATTAACTGTATTTAAAAGTGTGTAATTTTTCAATCGCGTGTTCGATTGTAATCATATTTCATGGAAGTTATTCTTCAAGGTATGTTGATTATGTACCATAATTATTACAACACTTATTCGTCTTTGGAATATATATAAGATCTAATCAAAGATTAGTTTGCCAAAATTCAGTAGCGGCAGTTTGGCCTAATATTTTTCTCTGCGTAGTTCGACGCTCTATTTAGATATAAACTCTGGGTGAATTCATGTTCATAAAAATACTGTGCAATACTGCTACTTCTGTAAATATCTCCATCACAGTGTTGCAGCGCGGACTTGCGAACTTGGTCACGCATCAGGAGCTCTGGTTTTTACACTAAACGGACAATATTTGGTCTGTTTTTGATTTTCAAAAAAGAAAACGCACGTTTTCGGAACCAAGCCACACAAAATAATAAATTACTTCTGCATGCTGGACTCGATTAGTCATTCTAGTTTTCGACCGTTTCCAAATGAGAGACAGTCATGAAGCTCATTTTTTGTTTCCTCATTGTGTATTGCTTTTTTATGCATATATGTATATGTATATAACTTATATATGTATTTTAAATAATGTATGCTAATTGCTAGAGTCTAGAAAGTTTCTAAAAATGTACCAATTTTAACTGTACTCACTTTACAAGTAAGTTTAGCTCATAGATTTTATAATTTTTTTTTATTTTCCATCAACTCTATATCGCAGCCTTGAAGAAAAAAATAAAGATTTCTGAAAGCTCGGCATAGTAGAAAAGAGTCTTCTTTTAACTATATGTATATATATATATATATATATATATATATATATATATATATATATATATATATATATATATATATATATATATATATATATATATATATATATATATATATATATATATATATATATATATAATTTTTTTTTTAAACGTTTTCCATACAACACTCAGAAACAGCACATTTAAAAACATTGAAAAGAACGTCATACAGATTAAAATTACTATAATATTAATTGCTACGAGTATGTCTATCTTCGAGCGACACTGCTTAACTGGCAGAATGCATTCATGTGAAACGTCGGTTAAGGAATTCTATGGGTTTTTTTTTTTATATATATTAGTTTAAAAAAGCAAAGATAATTAGATTTGTTTTGAACTGTTTTATTATTTAAAAGGTGATATATTGTTTATTTACTTTTGAATTTAGAAGAAAGGGGGCTAATTTAGTTTTTTTTTTTATATTAATTTAATGTATATATGAAGTCAGTTTTAGAGTTATTTGATAACGTTATAATATATTTAGCTCAAATTCTTTATGTCTGTTTTGTCATTTATAGCATTGATCTCCCGTTTTATGTATAACATTTCCAGAAACTCTCTCTTTTTTTGATAATTTCCGTATTTAGAATAGTAGTATCTTGAAAGTTAAAAGTATGTTTATATTCTGTTTCGTGATTTGTAAGCGCTGTTTTATTTTTTTTATCATACTTGTGTCCATTCAAACGATTTTTAAGAGATGCCCTATATAGACCTTTGGGCAGTCGTTGCATTTTATTTTGTATATAGTGTGTGTTTTTTGAAACTTAGGTGTTTTTGATTTTAAAGAGGAAAAAAATTGTTTTTGTAGGGTATTGTAACTTTTGTGAGATACGGTTAGATCTTGTTTTTTAAGGGATTTTTGTAAATTTTCCGACAGTCCTTGAATATAGGGTATTGAAATATATTTATTTTTATTGTTTTGATTGTTGCTGCGGTTAGAATTATTTTTATTAATGTTATTTAATCGGGACTTAAAAATTGAGTTTATTAATTTCATTGGGTAACTGTTTTTTAATAAAGTATTTTTTGCTTTTTGGATAGCTTCTTGTCGAAATTCTAGATCGCTTAATTTGATTGCCCTATCCGCGAGCCCTATAATGACAGATTTTTTTTGGGAGTGTGGGTGTTGCGAAAGATAGTTTATGTATCTACCAGACCAAGTATTTTTTGTATACCACTTTGTTTTTATGCAAGTTTCTTTGTTATATAAGGTCATGTCTAGAAAATTTATTTTTTTATCTTTTTCAGTTTCGATGGTGAAATTAAGTTTTTGGTGAAAATTGTTAAACGCGTTAAGGATATATTCGCTTTTTCCTTGTGGTATGATTGTTAAACAATCATCAACGTATCTGTAGAAGAATGGAAGTCTAAAATTTAAGTTTTTAATAACGTTGTTTTCTAATTCTTCCATCACTAATTGTGCAACGATACTTGAAATAGATGAGCCCATTGCACAGCCGTCAAGTTGTTTATAGAATTTGTTTTTATGCATAAAGTAAGTGGATTTTAGAACTAATTCTATTCCTTTTAAAAATTCATCAAGTGGGATATCAGTATGTTTTTTTATATCATTCCATTTTTTCCTGATGATTTCGAATGTTAGATCAATTGGAATGTTAGTATATAGTGAGACTACGTCTAGCGAGATTAAAGTGTGGTTATTTGGTATTTGGATGTTTTTTATTTTTTCTTTAAAATCCCAAGAGTCTTTGATGAAAGTATCAGTTTTGTTTATGACATTTGTTATGCATTTGTACTTTTTTTAAAAGGAATAGAATTAGTTCTAAAATCCACTTACTTTATGCATAAAAACAAATTCTATAAACAACTTGACGGCTGTGCAATGGGCTCATCTATTTCAAGTGTCGTTGCACAATTAGTGATGGAAGAATTAGAAAACAACGTTATTAAAAACTTAAATTTTAAACTTCCATTCTTCTACAGATACGTTGATGATTGTTTAACAATCATACCACAAGGAAAAAGCGAATATATCCTTAACGCGTTTAACAATTTTCACCAAAAACTTAATTTCACCATCGAAACTGAAAAAGATAAAAAAATAAATTTTCTAGACATGACCTTATATAACAAAGAAACTTGCATAAAAACAAAGTGGTATACAAAAAATACTTGGTCTGGTAGATACATAAACTATCTTTCGCAACACCCACACTCCCAAAAAAAATCTGTCATTATAGGGCTCGCGGATATGGCAATCAAATTAAGCGATCTAGAATTTCGACAAGAAGCTATCCAAAAAGCAAAAAATACTTTATTAAAAAACAGCTACCCAATGAAATTAATAAACTCAATTTTTAAGTCACGATTAAATAACATTAATAAAAATAATTCTAACCCCAGCAACAATCAAAACAATAAAAATAAATATATTTCAATACCCTATATTCAAGGACTGTCGGAAAATTTACAAAAATCCCTTAAAAAACAAGATCTAACCGTATCTCACAAAAGTTACAATACCCTACAAAAACAATTTTTTTCCTCTTTAAAATCAAAAACACCTAAGTTTCAAAAAACACACACTATATACAAAATAAAATGCAACGACTGCCCAAAGGTCTATATAGGGCAAACCACACAGTATCTTAAAAATCGTTTGAATGGACACAAGTATGATAAAAAAAATAAAACAGCGCTTACAAATCACGAAACAGAATATAAACATACTTTTAACTTTCAAGATACTACTATTCTAAATACGAAAATTAATCAAAAAAAGAGAGAGTTTCTGGAAATGTTATACATAAAACGGGAGATCAATGCTATAAATGACAAAACAGACATAAAGAATTTGAGCCAAATATATTATAACGTTATCAAATAACTCTAAAACTGACTTCATATATACATTAAATTAATATAAAAATAAAAAAAAACAAACTAAATTAGCCCCCTTTCTTCTAAATTCAAAAGTAAATAAACAATATATCACCTTTTAAATAATAAAACAGTTCAAAACAAATCTAATTATCTTTGCTTTTTTAAACTAATATATATAAAAAAAAAACCCATAGAATTTCTTAACCGACGCGACGTTTCACATGAATGCATTCTGCCAGTTAAAGCAGTGTCGCTCGAAGATAGACATACTCGTAGCAATTAATATTATAGTAATTTTAATCTGTATGACGTTCTTTTCAATGTTTTTAAATGTGCTGTTTCTGAGTGTTGTATGGAAAACGTGCTGTTTTTAAATGTTGCATAAAGATGAATTCTGAAAGATCCTTCTTATGGTAAGTCATCTAAAATGTTAAAATAATATTATTAATAATTTGTCCATACAATTTATAATAGTCTTGTAAGAAAAATATCTTATCTCGGTTTTCTATTGTTACAGACACACAAAAAAATACTGATGAAGACCAACCATAAATGGTCGAAACATCTATAAAAATGTAACAAAAATAAAATTAAATTTGTTTTAATTTTATTCCTACTATCGAACCAAAATACCCAAGAAAACAAAATTAGAATATATATGTATAAAAGGTTCAGAACTAAACAAAAAAAAAATCTCTATATATATATATATATATATATATATATATATATATATATATATATATATATATATATATATATATATATATATATATATATATATATATATATATATATATATATATATATATATATATATATATATATATATATATATATATATATATATATATATATATATATATATATATATATATATATATATATATATATATATATATATATATATATATATATATATATATATATATATATATATATATATATATGACTGATTGTATGCCATAACTAATTGTGGTATAGTGATCTACTAGTAAAACGGTGGTACTAATTCAAAATGGCAAAACAAAATGGCGGGCAATTAAAATATTTGTAATCGGGAAAAAATTAATCTCTCAGGTTTTACATGTTTTCATGTTTTAGCGTTCCTAGGTATCAAAAAATATGTCTTACCAATTCCGTCGGTTTGTCTGTCTGTCTTTTGGTCTTCTGTCTGTCTGTCAGTTCGCGGCATAGCTTAAAAGTTGCTTATGAGATTGGCTTCAAATTTTAGCCAAGAGAAAAATCCAATGTCAAAACAAAATATATATATATATATATATATATATATATATATATATATATATATATATATATATATATATATATATATATATATATATATATATATATATATATATATATATATATATATATATATATATATATATATATATATATATATATATATATATATATATATATATATATATATATATATATATATATATATATATATATATATATATATATATATATATATATATATATATATATATATATATATATATATATATATATATATATATATATATATATATATATATATATATATATATATATATATATATATATATATATATATATATATATATATATATATATATATATATATATATATATATATATATATATATATATATATATATATTTATATATATATATTTATATATATGTGTTTATATATATATATATATATATATATATATATATATATATATATATATATATATATATATATATATATATATATATATATATATATATATATATATATATATATATATATATATATATATATATATATATATATATATATATATATATATATATATATATATATATATATATATATATATATATATATATATATATATATATATATATATATATATATATATATATATATATATATATATATATATATATATATATATATATATATATATATATATATATATATATATATATATATATATATATATATATATATATATATATATATATATACACTGGATTTATATAAGAAACACCCGCAACTTACTGTAAAATACTACTCATATGGCTAGGGCGCTTAACTCCGGTGGCTTCTGATTGGTCGACCATTGCCATAGCAACGGAGAGTTACAGACGCCGCGCCGCCGCCGGGGAGAACACGCGCCCTGCCTTGTTGCCAATTAATGCAAAATCTTTTAAAATAAAGAATTGTATATTGCTCTCTTCGTGTATTGTAGGGATTCACGAGTTTTTATTTAACTTCGCGCTTTCCTATCTAAATAACTGTCTAAAAATCAAATTTTGTAAGTCGATTTTGATACACATTCCAATTTTCGATTGAGCTGGAATTTTAAATACATAACTCGGGCCATAATCCTATATTATGAATACATAATATAAAATAATACATCTAGAGAATGTGTCTAAATTTGGTTTCCAAATGTTAAACTTTTTTATTATGAATGAATGTTAGATCAGATATACAGCATGATCAAAAAAATAACCTCGATTTTGAAAATCATATCTTATAAGCACACAATATTACTATAAAATATTTCACGGTGCGTTTGATTGGGGCATGACTGGATCACATTATTTTTTAAATATATAGTTATATAGTTATTACCTTCTTAAAATATCTTAAAAGATTATCTTCATATTTATTTCAACAGACGTAGTATAACGCATATATATATTTCGCGGGAAGTTTATTGCATTGTTAATTAATATATTGATAAAATGGTGTGATCCAATCAAACTATCAAACCACAATAGGTACATATTTTTCTACATCTTTTTAGATCGTTTTATTTAAAGCATTTATTAAATATGTATGTTTTATTGAAATTTATGTAAAAAGTTCGTTTTTGTTATCTTTTTGATCAAGCTTTACAAGTGCATTCAAATTGTACTGGCAGTCCATGTGGTTTATCTCCGCCCCAGAGAAGGAAATCTGTTTCCTAATAAGGATATTTCTGGTATCTGTTAAAATGTTTAAAGGAGCAAATAACTTTATTCTTGGCACAAACAATAATAATCTAATAACGATGTTCATATTGTTTTTAAGGTTTTTAGGGACACTAAGTTTATTGTTACTAATCATTTTAATATTTGGCAATTGGTATTGCTGATTTTTATGCATTCAAATATTAGTTACTGTGGTGCTATGGACACTGAATACTCTGGGAAGATGTGATCATTATAGATTATTTTTTTAAGAAGTATTTAGAGTAACGCCTAGGCCATTCCATAGAAAGTATATTAGAAAAATAAAAACGAGGTAATGACACACTTTTATTTTTTGCTAGAGAGTTTTCTCAATAACTTTTTAATATTTTAACATATTGTCTTGAACTTTGGAGAATGAACTATAATTATACAAAAAATATAATTGTTGCATAGCTGAAGGTAGAGCCCTGATCTAGTGGGTGGCAATCTTTTTCCTGGTCAGGTTATTTCGCTAGTTTTTTTTAGTAGTTTTTAAGGGTATGAGGTTTAATTCCTTCAATCATATTAATCTTTGGTAAGGGTAATATTTATGGTTGATTTTCTAGAACTACGTAAAATCTCACTTTTTATATATTATTAGTTACCAGTGATCGTGAGGCTGGCAAAATTTTAAATTCAATATATGGACCCAGTAGGTAGGATTCAATGTATATACAAAGTTAGTGACCTATATTTCGGCATCGGAAACTTTGAGGCTGACATTTAGAATCAAACCTATTGTCAATAAAAAGTAAAAAGGATAAAATAAAAACAGAAAAAATAAAACCGATTAAAAAAAAAGTGAAAAGTAAAAAATAATAGTTGATTCAGTCCTAAAAATTTGACTTCATGAAGTCGGGGTTAACTAGTAGAAACAGGAAATTTTATTTGTGGTATTAAATATTACTTAGACATTAGTTGGAGTCAAATTTCTAGACTGAATAAAATATAATTTTTGACTTTTCAGTGTTTTTTAAGACGGTTATTTTTACTTCCCACGTAAAAGGGAATTATTAAGTATTGTAATTGTGAAAAAAATCACCCTCCAAGATTTTTTGGGATTTTTACGTTTCAAGTTTGGTTTTCTATCTGTCTGTCAGTTCGCGGCATAGCTTAAAAGTTGCTTATGAGATTGGCTTCAAATTTTAGCCAAGAGAAAAATCCAATGTCAAAACAAAATGGCGGCCTAATGAAATATTAAAAAAATCATTACTAAAGAACTACTTACCCAATTTATCTCAAATTTTGTATGAAAATCAAGTATTATGTAGAAATCAACCTTGTAAAATTTTGGTACGAATCGAAGATGGCGGAACAAATTGGCGGCTTAATAAAATATTTAAAAATTCAGCCTGAAAAACTCTTAAAAGACTGATTTTAAATTGTATGCCATAACTAATTGTAGTATAGAGTAACTAGTAAAACGGTGGTACTAATTCAGAATGGCAGAACAAAATGGCGGGCAATTAAAATATTTGTAATCGGGAAAAAATCAATCTCTTAGGTCCTACATATTTTCATGTTTTAGTTTAGGTATCAAAAAATATGTCTTACCAATTCCGTCGGCCTGTCTGTCGGTTTATTTGTCTGTCTTTCGGTTTTCTGTCTGTCTGTCAGTTCGCGGCATAGCTTAAAATTTGCTTCTGAGATTGACTTCAAATTTTGGTCAAGAGAAAAATGAAATGTCAAAACAAAATGGCGGCCTAGTGAAATATTAAAAAAATCATTACTAAAAACCTGCTTATCCAATGTATCTCAAATTTTGTATAAAAATCAAGTATTATGTAGAAATCAACGTTGTAAAATTTTGGTACGAATTCAAAATGACGGAAAAAAATGACGGATTAATAAAATATTTAAAAATTCAGCCTGAAAAAACTACTTAATGGACTGATGATAAATTGTTTGTCATAGCCAACTGTGGTATAGAGATAAACTAGTAAAACTGTAGTTCTAATTCAAGCTGGCGGAACAAAATAACGGCCAAATAAAATATTTGTAATAGTGAAAAAATCAATCTCTCAGGTTTTAAATATTTTTAAATTTTAACGTCCTTATATGCCAAAAAATATGTTTGATCAATTCCGCCGGTCTCTCTGTCGGTTTGTTTGTATGTTGGTGAGTTCGCGGCATAGTTTAAAAGCGACTTATCAGAATGACTTAAAATTTTAGTCAAAATTAAAGGTCATATGGGGATGATATATTGGTAAAAATCCAATACGGCAAAGAAAAATGGCGGCGAAGTGGAATGTTAAAAAAAATATTATTAAAAAAAAACCACTTATCCAATTTTTCTCAAATTATGCGCAAAATTCAAATATGTAAAAATCAACTGGTAAAATTTTAGTACGAATCCAAGATGGCGGAACAGAATGATGGCTGAATAAAATATTTAAAAATTCAGCCTGAAAAAACTACTTAATGGACTTACTTCAAATTGTGTGTTATAACTAATTGTGGTATGGAGATCAACTAGTAGAACTGTGCTATAAATAAAATATTTTGTAATCGTGAAAAAATCAATGCACAATATAAATATTATCTGATATAAATAGATTAAAGGCATTAAAAAATATCACCATGCGTTAAAGGGATTAACCACCAACCATATATAGTTTTTTTCTTTAAAAGGGTAATAGTCCTAGGATTACATTATTCCATCGAATCAAATGAATATATACCCTGCGTCAGTTTCAAGTTACCTAACATGCAACGTCTTATACTTTTCTGACCTTAAGAGGTTATCAGAGTTAATCTAAATTATTGATTCTGATGCTGTTATCTGCAACGTGACAGATCGATGTGGGTCACTGACAGAGACCTGTTTAGTCTAACGAACGAACTGGATGTTCAGCCGAATAAACAATATAGTGTTTCACCTTAAAAAACGGGTCGTCGTTTATTGAAAAAAAAAAACAGAGTAGTTCGAAAAGTTAAAATCTTTTCTAAATTTTAAAACATATTATCCAAAAGTCTACAGTTTTTAATAAACGAAACGACAAATTGTTGTCAAAAGAAAAAAAAACTAATATAAAAATAGACTTGACTATATGACATTGAAAAGTCCATGGTTTTAGAATTACTCTGATACCCTCCTTAAATATATTCAGACCTTACTTCAAAAGGTCCCTTTTTAAGAATATTATTTAAATGTTTTACATGTCTTTAAAATTTGCTACTTTTTGATACTAAAGAATCACTAAAATTTATAATTGACACTTATAACTAACTGACCCTTTAACAGTTAATTGCCACAAAAACACTATATAACTTTCTAGCGGGTACCCGCGACTTCGTTCGCGTATATGACTATAATGAAAGGGATGTAAAGAGGTACTTAAATCGCTTCATCACCTCTTTATAAACCACGTCTGTTGTTGCATTCTCTGGACCCACTATGCGAACTTACTCTAGAGCATGAGACATAGAGTTGACATGGGAAAAACAATCGTAGCACAAGTCTACCCTAGCTCTACTTAAGGATTGTCCTTGAGCTTTGCTAATTGTCATGGCGAAACAAAGCTTTAAAGGAAATTGTACACGTTTAAACTGAAAAGGATAGTCTGATTGAATTAAAGGATACGTGGTATAAAAACTGTTTCTCCCAGACCAGGGGTAGACTCTATTGCATTGTTTTGTAATGTTTTAACCTCTAGCCGAGTTCCATTACAGAATTTTGGTGGTATCAAATTGCGAATAAGCATCACTGCCCCCACTTTCAAAGTTAACTGACTCATGATTCCTGAAGGGTTTAGAGAGTGCAGGAATACGACAGGGTAATTAACCGCACTTTCCTAAAAATGTTTTCATACTAATTATTTATTACTTAATCACAAAGACAGTTATGTATTGATTGTTTCAAATCTAATATCACTCGTTTAATGTCTATTTGCTGTCTTTACTAGTTTGACGCCGAGTTGATATAATTTTCAAGATTCATTAAAAGTATTATTTTGGGATTTTAGCGCCTTGTTTTGAAGCCAGTTTTATTTTGTTTATAAAAATAATATTTTATCTCTCTTAGTTCTATTCCTACAAAATAAAGGCCAACATTAAAGTTTTCGAAGCCTAAAGGTAGATTAAAATTTTGGGCGTTCCTAATAAACTAAATAAGTAGCTAGTAGTCCACTATATATGAAATTTCACCAGAATCGCGGTACAAATATTTTATAAAAATCGCCATTTATACACATTTATAGAAAATCAGCATTACATATTGTCAAAAGATAAAAAGGTTAAAAAAAAAGAAACATCATATCTTACAATTACTCCCTTTTTCCTCTTCATATTTCACTTACTGACAAAAGAAAGATTAAGATGTTTATCTTGAAATTACAAACCGAGATAACCTGATGTAAAAATATAGTGCTGCGAAATTACCTTTGGTTAATTTACAATCCATACACTAATTTTTAAGGCAGTTAATTAAAGCAGTTCAAATTTATCGCAGAAACTCCTAGATATAAAATGATTTAAAATGGCAGCAACACTACGCTGAAAACTTCCTGAAACATTCTTCCGAGTTGGTCAAATCATCCTGGAGTAATCGGTGTACATACATATGGTCGAATTGATAAATTACTCTTTTTTTCAAGTTGCTTAAAAATTAAAATTCATGAACCCCTTTTTTACACCGCTTCTACTAAATGAATATTATTAACATTCCTATTTAAGGCCAATGGTATTAATGAGGTTTCTTTCAAAGTTTAGGCATCTACTAAGGAAAAAAAGAAGTTTTACATGTTTCACCGTTTTTTAATTTTTTTCTTTTTCCAGGGGGCTGTCTCATGTTTTAGGGCTATCCTGCATGTTTACGGGACACATTTTCGCACACATCCGTGCAGATATCATAGATTTTTGTTCTAAAAATATATTTTTCGTATTGAGGTTCGGATTTTAATCCTTTCACTTGTTCGTAGTTGAGAAGTATGTTTTTTGGACATCTCATGGTCTGTTAATGCGGTGCTGTTCTTTTTATCATACTTGTGACTTTTCAGTCTATTTTCTAAGTATTGGCTTGTTTTTCCAGTATATGGACGCCCTATTGTGAACGAAATGAAAGAATATGAAAACGTCTCTCGAAAAATTGCCAACCAAAAGAATAGAAGAGTCTTTTTATTGAGATGTAAAACAGAAAACTTACAGCCAACTTTTCTTAATCTTAAAATGTCTCATATTACGGAAAATTTAGCAAATGAAATTTTCCTTAAATTTAAAATGTGCAATATGCAAAAAACTGAAAAACTTTTCCAAGAAATGAAACAAAACAATAAAAATAAACTAGACCACCCAATTTTAAAGCAAAAAGCTCCTTCTCAACAAAAAACAACATCAATGTGGGTAGAAAACCTAACAGATCAAAATATTCCAGATTACGCTATGGAAATTTTAAGCTTAGGACCTAATTTTGCAATGGAATTAAATAATGATAGACTTTTGCCAACTACCGATATACTATGTAACATTGAAAACGGTATAAATCATTTGAGAGGTGGAGAGAAAGACAAAATTAGAGCAAAATCTTGTAATATATTAACAAACTTTAAAACTAAACTGAAAAAACAAACAAATAAAAATAAAAAACACTCAATAAACTTAACAAAAACTGAAAGTTTTTTAAAAAATAACCCTTCTATAAAGGTTCTAAAAGCCGATAAAACAAACAAAACAGTGTTAATGAGTTCTGCTAACTACAACATAAAAATGAATGAAATATTAAATGACACTAAAACATATAAAAAAATTAAACAAGATCCCACAAACCAGTATCAAAAAAGAAATAACGAATTAGTTGACTCTTGGGAAAAAAATCTTTTTATATCACCCGATACTGCTAAAAAACTAAAAATCCGCAATAGTGTACCACCCAAAATTTACGGATTGCCTAAACTACATAGAGAAAATATCCCATTACGGCCAATTGTCTCATGCATCCAATCCCCATTAACACCACTATCAAATTTTCTAAAAAAAATCTTAAAAAATATTGTACATAAAAATAATTACTATATCAAGGACTCCTATTAATTTAAAGAAAAATTAAAACATTTAGAAATTTCGGAAAATTACCAACTGATATCGCATGATGTTGTTTCCCTGTATACCAGCGTTCCAATCTCATTGGCTACCAGAATAATTAAAAAGAAATGGTCTGAAATAAAAAAATACACAGATATTTCTCAAGATGAATTTCTTAAAGCAGTAGAATTAACACTAAATTCTACATATTTTATATAGGAAGAGCAGTTATGTAAACAAATAGAAGGTTGTGCTATTGCCCAAATAGTTATGGAAGATTTAGAGGAGACTGTTCTAAGTAATGTGGAATTTAATATACCATTTTTTTATCGTTATGTCGATGATTGTATTACTGCAATCCCATCTGGCCAAACAAAAATTATTTTAGAGCAATTTAATCAATACCATAAAAGACTACAATTTACTACTGAAAGCGAAGAGAACAACAAACAAAATTTTTTAGACCTAACATTACATCATATAGGAAATAAAATTAAAACGGAATGGTACACAAAACAAACTTGGTCCTCTCGATACCTAAATTTCAGCTCTTGCCTCCCAATGTCCCAAAAAAAAATGTGATTATTGGTCTGGCAAATCGGGCAATTAAGCTGTCCGACTCTGAATTCAGAGAACGAGCAATTAAAAAGGCTAAAGCAGCATTAAATCTAAATCAGTACCCTAAAAAATTAGTAAATAAATTATTCAAAAGCAGAATACATAAATATTACAATTCTAAAAATGCCCTTATTACATCAAATCTGCCTAAAACAAAATACATTTATCTGCCTTTCATAAAAGGTTTATTCCAGCAATTTCAAAACTTTTTTAAAAAATATAACATCACGACAAGTCACAAAGCCTATAACTTATTATCAAAGAACTTCAGTAACCTAAAATCGAAAACGCCAAATAATAAAAAAATATATATATTATATTGGACAAACAAGCCAATACTACCAATAGACTGAAAAGTCACAAGTATGATAAAAAGAACAGCACCGCATTAACACACCATGAGATGTCCAAAAAACATACTTTCAACTACGAACAAGTGAATGTATTAAATTCCGAAGCTCAATTGAAAAAAAGAGAATTTTTTGAGATGGCTGAAATTCAAAAAAAACAAAAACGCCATAAATGACAAAAAAGACATAAACAACCTAAATAAATTGTATATATCTTTATTGTAACAGTGTCGCTCAGTCGCTTGTAATTTGTCTGTAATAAACGTCCACAATAGTTTTAAAATGTAAATTAAATATGTGTAGTATATGTCAGATATGTGGATTATGTGTACTTTGTAATTCAACTATTTTACGTTCTATGGTAAGTCCTAAATTTTTAATATTTTATAAACTGATAAAAAAATAGTGGTAAACAAAAATTTTTAGGTTTGAAAAAGACAAAAACTATGGTCGAAACGTCACCTTAGAAATACAAAATATATGTTTAAAAATATGTACTAATTTTATTGTTAATGTATTGACCTCAAACCAAGAAAAATTAGGATAAATATATATATATATATATATATATATATATATATATATATATATATATATATACATTTTAGATGCTCACGATCGTACTAAGATAAATAAGGAATCTAATATCGGGTATGCGGTCTGTAGGTCAAATAAATATATAAAGTTTCTGACATCCTCTATATTTCGTTTTTTATTTATGACTTCATCAGGAGGAAACGCTAAAATACACTACAAATTAAAATGATATCAAACTAAAAAAAAAAACAGTTAAGACTTACAAGTGAAGTTACAAAAACATGGCTATATGCATTTCAACCCACAGTAGAACGTTAAATTAGGACGAATAAAACGACACGAATATTGAAATGTTGATAACAGCTAGAACTTAACAACTAGCAAGACATTTATATATACATTTATTTATTTTTTTTTGAATAACAAGAACTATTTTATTTTTTTTTGTGGTAAGAGAAACATTGATAAACAGTTTTATGTACATATTGAAGTTCGTGGAATATTTATATTATGGTATTTAAGCTATTTGTTTTTTGTTGAACAAGGCAAAGAATTCATTTGTTCAACAGATTGCAATAAATGGTGCTCAGCTGTTGGATGTCAGATCTAGAATTAACTGAATTATTTTCGTTGTTGATATGTACCATTTCCAGAAATAGCCTTTTTCTGTAATTATTTTCATATTCCAGAATTTGTATGTTTTCGTAATCAAAATTGTGATCCTCTTTCTGAAAATGATCAACCAAAGCACATGAGTTTTTCCCAATATGGCAGTCGCTTTTGTGTTGTGTCGAACGATTTTTAATATATTGGGAAGTTTGTCCTATGTAACACTGATTGCATTGTTTACAAGGAATTTTATATACAACATTATTGTTTAATGAGATCGGAGTTTTATCTTTAATTTTAGTATGTATGTATGTATATATAAATGTCTTGCTAGTTGTCAAGTTCTACCTGTTATCAACATTTCAATATTCATGTGGTTGTATTCGTCCTAATTTAACGTTCTACTGTGTGTTAAAATACATATAGCCATGTTTTTGTAACTTCACTTGTAAGTCTTAACTGTTTTTTTTTTAGTTTGATATCATTTTAATTTGTGGTGTATTTTAGCGTTTCCTCCTGATGAAGTCATAAATAAATGACGAAATATAGAGGATGTCAGAAGTAAATTAGTTATTTATTTGACCTACAGACCGCATACCCGATATTAGATTCCTTATTTATATATATATATATATATATATATATATATATATATATATATATGTAATTTTTTTTAATTATACTTTATGAGTCTAGTAAATATTGAGCGTCTTGTTTCCCACACATAGACTTCTCCACAGCAGCAAAAAATATATATACTCCTTTTGTTTGAAAAGGCATTGTCCACTCGTCTTATGTGTATTAAAGATTATTCTATGTTGGACTGCCGAATTAATCGTCCTATTTTGCATGTAGTACTATGTATGCAGACAGAAACAAACACTACCTAATGGTGGCTCCTTATAATCATTCCCTTTTTACGGAGTTTGATTACTATATCCTCTAATTGATGGGGAAATAACTTCAGTGCAACAGAGCAATCTGAGTGCTTTAGTCAGTTTCTCTGTTTCCGACATTAAAGAATCTTAATCGCAAATCAAAAGGATTCCATATACTAGTTAATTAAGAACTGATTGCTTTTGTGCTTGTGGTGAGAATTTGATAATCGTGCCTATGTGGTAGAGGAGATCTCATAGCTGCCCTCGAGGTTTGTTCATAAAAAATTTCTTAAAAAATAAATTAGATTAGAAAAAGACAAGCTTAAACTAGCTCTATTAGGTTAGTAGTATTAAGATCAATATGCTCCAATACATTAACATCTAAAAAGGAAATCGTGCATTCTGATTCAATTTCCATTTTTCTTTTCATATTTCTCTTGTGATCTGATTGTGGCTTCAACGGGTGACACTCTTCTACAGGTATACACCTTGGTGAAGTTTTGGCCTTTACTTAGTGGTAATTGCTTGATGTATACTTTCTGCTTGAGAAATTGTAATGCTATCGGGAGTTTTAAATATTTAAGGTTCAAGTTCAAAAGCTAATTTTTGAATGTTTGAATACGATCGTCAGATAAGAAGCCATTACCGCACTGATTTTAGTTAGGTAATGTTTGATATTACCGTATTAGTGCGGTAATGATTCCATTGCCGCTCTAGTGCCTTAATGATATCTACTAATATTAAAATTAAAACAGAATTTAAGAAAATACGTTTATTTTTGTTTAAAATACAACATTACAAACTATTTATTGTAAATATTAATTAACAACTATGGCAGTTATTTAAATTAAAACCAGATTTACTTGGTGAACATGCATTAAATATGCTTAGTTTTTGGATACTAGTTGCTTCATTTTCCTTATTTCCAAGTAATATTCAACTCTATTTGACCACCATTCCCCGTACCTCGTCAAAATGCCACTCAGGTATTGGCTAATACTGATGTAGAAGACCTTCTAAAGCAGTGGCTGGTATATTGTTCGGGACTGAATACTTCTAAAAACAAAGCAATAGTCCTAGGCATACCTCCTGGCTGTTTTGTACATTTACCGTCCTTATAGCATAGGAAAAAACGACCACGATCAACGTGTTTAGGGCGTAACTTCATGTAATTTCGGGCAAGTTCCACAATACCTAAACCTTCAATGTCTTCTGATGTTACAAAACACTCTCGAAATTTTTGTATTACAAATCGAAAACAATCACCAGCGTCCTGCAGAAAAACGTCAATTTCGTTTTTCGTTAATATCTTCGATATATATCCTTCCGACTTTCTTTTTAAAAACGCAATTAAATGCGGGTATTTATTAATATCCACATTTTTTCCAATAGACATCACACTCCTCAACATTGAATAGTATGCCCAAAAAGAGGATGGTTTTTGAATTTTGGATAGATCATTAAAATATGCTAACAATGCCTTCTGACTGGAGATAGCTCATTTTTTAACCATAATTTTCTGGACAGAACACTCTGGAAATTACGCCGATAGCCACTTTCTCGATGTTCTTTTCTCGAAGATCTGAATCACTTAAGATGAAAATATATATAACTCGTTCCGAACTTTGTGACAAATTACAAATTGTTTGACAGCATTACTTTCTAATGTTTTTTAACAAATAGCAAAGACTTAGTTACTTGGTTGCTACGGTATAGTAAGTGCAGGTAAGAGAGGTAATTTGTTTTTAAATATATTTGATAGATTTCACGAAAATGTAAATTATATTTTAATTCGGATAAGATTTTAAACGATTGTAGATAAAATTTTGTACGATACACGTGTGATACATCGTTATAACATACGCGTGAGGAAGTTGCAAAACTAGTGCGTTCCAAGGCTTTTATCCGACTTGTATAGTAAATATTTATTAATGATTTACGGGCGTTCTTATCCAAATCTCGACCAATGGCTTTTATAGTTTTTATAACTAATAACATGCTGGCCTACTTGTAAATGTTCCTTTCATTCCTTGATGCTATGGGATGTTTCATTTGTAGATATTTTGGTACTACGTGTTCATTTCGGCATCTAAGGAGAAAAGCTAGTCAGCAAAAAGTTTTGGTATCCCTCTTGATTTTCTCCCATAGAGGTTAGCTAACATAGAGTGGAAGATTTCACGGCTTGGGTCAATTAAGAAATCATGCTTTTTGGAATTACATTACATTCAGGCGATCGAAACAGTGAAAGATCTATCTCCAAGGTTTTTGTACCCGACCCATGCCCACCGAACCGTTATTTAGTGTAACGATAGGGCTTAGCTAATATATAACGCCCACATATATATTAAGTAAATAACTTTCAAATTTTGTTAATATATTCATAGGAAACACAAAATTCTTATAAAAAAAACTCAGCCCATTTCGTGGAAAAACTTAAGACGAGCCAGTTGTACTCTGAAGATATTGTGGCTAGTTTCGATATAGAATAATTATACATAAATTGTAACGATTTAATTTCCATTATATAAGGCGTATTAGAACAAAATAATATTAATACCAACCTAATAGACCCAGGTGAAGCTTGTCTTACATCAAATTATTTCATCGATCTAGGAAATTTTTATGAACAAAACTCGGTGGAGTTATGGAATCTCCTCTATCGCTTGTGGTAGAGAGTACCTTTATGAAGAATTTTGAGGATCCTTAAATAACCGCTATACTAAAACCAAAACACTGGTTTAGATATATTCTTAACCACCTTAATAAGCAACAATAGAATATTAAGATTATAATGGAAATTGAATCAAATGGAACGATTCTCGTTCTGGATTATTGTAAATAGTACAATAGGACATATGTGTATAAAAAACCGACGCATACATGTATATATGTATATATATATATATATATATATATATATATATATATATATATATATATATATATATATATATATATATATATATATATATATATATATATATATATATATATATATATATATATATATATATATATATATATATATATATATATATATATATATATATATATATATATATATATATATATATATATATATATATATATATATATATATATATATATATATATATATATATATATATATATATATATATATATATATATATATATATATATATATATATATATATATATATATATATATATATATATATATATATATATATATATATATATATATATATATATATATATATATATATATATATATATATATATATTATATTTTTAATTATACAGGATAACCTATAGATATAAAGCAGTCCCCAACAAATGAAAATATTTGTTGATTTCCTAATAAAACACACGGTGAAACATGTCAAATGTTTTTGTGTCTCTAGTCCTAGAGAATACGACAGTTCCTTAAAAGTGCAATGCATTTATATTTCCATAATACTCGACTTTTTTCATAAACGATAAAACAAGCCAAATTTATTTTCTTTTTTACTTACATAAGCAATTTTTCCTTTATGTGGGGTTAATCTTAAGGGGTAAAGTAGCTACCTAAAAACAGAATTAAGAGATTATTATTCTTGGGAGGTTTGCCCTTCGATTGCACGAGGCATTTTTAGGGATATTTACTCCACGGGATCTTGAAAGTGCTCGAAGAGATGCCTTTGTATCCGACTTGTGCTTGTGTTAAGAACCATTTCCGGGTGTGATGTAACCGTATCTCTATCGCAGTTTTTTATGTTTCAAAATGGCAATTAACTCGTTTGCAGAATTCTGGAACCGACGGTAAAACCTTGATTTCTTTTGCATCTATGATATATTCAGTGGTGTGCTGGTGTTCAGCTAATGTAGATCGAAAAAAATTGTTTTTTTTTAATTACATCGTTTATCGTTTCTCTCAGATATATTTCTCTACCGGAGCGAAAAATGTAATACAATCTTTCTGTTAAAAGAGGTACAACAGCTTTTAGGAATCGCAATATCTTATGTGTATTGAAATTGTTCTGCTTAAGGATTTGTATCGCCCAATTAATTGTCCCATTTCGTCTCTAGTGCCACGTATGTAGAGAAAAACAAACTACCTAACGGTGGCTCCTTATCATTCTCTTTTCGCGGATTACTATATCTTTTAATTGATCGCCTAATATCTTTTTTTGCAATGGGCATTTCCTTGGGCATATCCTATCAGACGTTTGGCCAGCTTCTCTGTTTCCGATGTTATTAGTCTTGATTAGAAATAGAAGGAGCTCTGAGTACTAGTCAGCTAATAATCGGTTGCTTTTGTGCTAGGAATTTTCATCTAAGTATATATTTGTATGCTTCGGTTTTTTATACACATATGTCCTATTGTACTATTTACAATAATCCAGAACATATATATATATATATATATATATATATATATATATATACATATATACATGTATGCGTCGGTTTTTTATACACATATGTCCTATTGTACTATTTACAATAATCCAGAACGAGAATCGTTCCATTTGATTCAATTTCCATTATAAGCTTAATATTCTATTGTTGCTTATTAAGGTGGTCAAGAATATATCTAAACCAGTGTTTTGGTTTTAGTGTAGCGGTTATTAAAGGATCCTCAAAATTCTTCATAAAGGTACTCCCTACCACAAGCGATAGAGGAGATTCCATAACTGCCACCGAGGTTTGTTCATAAAAATTTCTTAGATCGATGAAATAATTTGATGTAAGACAAGCTTCACCTGGGTCTATTAGGTTAGTATTAATATTATTGTGTTCTAATACGTCTTAGATAATGGAAATTAAATCGTTACAATTTATGTATAATTATTCTATATCGAAACTAGCCACAATATCTTCAGAGTACAACTGGCTCGTCTTAAGTTTTTCCACGAAATGGGCTGAGTTTTTTTTATAAGAATTTTGTGTTTCCTATGAATATATTAACAAAATTTGAAAGTTATTTACTTAATATATATGTGGGCGTTATATGTTAGCTAAGCCCTATAGGAAGTATGCTAAAACTTTAGGCAACCTCAGAACCAGCAAGGAAAATTTTAGTAAAGATACGAGGTACAGTCTGCATCACATGTATGTGAAAACCGATCTTTACACTAAATAACGGTTTGGTGGGCATGGGTCGGGTACAAAAACCTTGGAGATAGATCATTCACTGTTTCGATCTCCTGAATGTAATGTAATTCCAAAAAGCATGATTTCTTAATTGACCCAAGCCGTGACATCTTCCATTCTATGTTAGCTAACCTCTATGGGAGAAAATCAAGAGGGACACCAAAACTTTTTGCTGACTAGCTTTTCTCCTTAGATGCCGAAATGAACACGTAGTACCAAAATATCTACAAATGAAACACCCCATAGCATCAAGAAAGGAAAGGAACATTTACAAGTAGGCCAGCATGTTATTAGTTATAAAACTATAAAAGCCATTGGTCGAGATTTGGATAAGAACGCCCGTAAATCATTAATAAATATTTACTATACAAGTCGGATAAAAGCGTTGGTACGCACTAGTTGTGCAACTTCCTCACGCGTATGTTATAAGGATGTATCACACGTGTATCGTACAAAATTTTATCTACGATCGTTTAAAATCTTATCTGAGTTAAAATATAATTTACATTTTCGTGAAACCTATCAAATATATTTAAAAACAAATTACCTCTCTTACCTGCACTTACTATGCCGTAGCAACCAAGTAACTAAGTCTTTGCTATTTGTTAAAAAACATTAGAAAGTAATGCTGTCAAACAATTTGTAATTTGTCACAAAGTTCGGAACGAGTTATATATATTTTCATCTTAAGTGATTCAGATCTTCGAGAAAAGAACATCGAGAAAGTGGCTATCGGCGTAATTTCCAGTGTTCTGTCCAGAAAATTATGGTTAAAATATGAGCTATCTCCAGTCAGAAGGCATTGTTAGCCTATTTTAATGATCTATCCAAAATTCAAAAACCATCCTCTTTTTGGGCATACTATTCAATGTTGAGGAGTGTGATGTCTATTGGAAAAAATGTGGATATTAATAAATACCCGCGTTTAATTGCGTTTTTAAAAAGAAAGTCGGAAGGATATATATCGAAGATATTAACGAAAAACGATATTGACGTTTTTCTGCAGGACGCTGGTGATTGTTTTCGATTTGTAATACAAAAATTTCGAGAGTGTTTTGTAACATCAGAAGACATTGAAGGTTTAGGTATTGTGGAACTTGCCCGAAATTACATGAAGTTACGCCCTAAACACGTTGATCTTGGTCGTTTTTTCTTATGCTATAAGGACGGTAAATGTACAAAACAGCCAGGAGGTATGCCTAGGACTATTGCTTTGTTTTTAGAATTATTCAATCCCGAACAATATACCAGCCACTGCTTTAGAAGGTCTTCTACATCAGTATTAGCCAATACCTGAGTGGCATTTTGACCGTAAAGAGGTACTGGGATTGGTGGTCAAACAAAGTTGAATATTACTTGGAAATAAGGAAAATGAAGCAACTAGTATCCAAAAACTAAGCATATTTAATGCATGTTCATCGCAAATTAACTCAGGTTCACCAAGTAAATCTGGTTTTAATTTAAATAACTGCCATAGTTGTTAATTAATATTTACAATAAATAGTTTCTAATGTTTTATTTTAAACAAAAATAAACGTATTTTCTTAAATTCTGTTTTAATTTTAATATTAGTAGATATCATTAAGGCACTAGTGCGGCAATGGAATCATTTCCGCACTAATGCGGTAATATCAAACATTACCTAACTAAAATCAGTGCGGTGATGGCTTCTTATCTCACGATCGTAGTCAAACATTCAAAAATTAGCTTTTGAACTTGAACCTTAAATATTTAAAACTCCCGATAGCATTACAACTTCTCAAGCACAAAGTATACATCAAGCAATTACCACTAAGTAAAGGCCAAAACTTCACCAAGGTGTATACCTGTAGAAGAGTGTCACCCGTTGAAGCCACAATCAGATCACAAGAGAAATATGAAAAGAAAAATGGAAATTGAATCAGAAGGCACGATTCCCTTTTTAGATGTTAATGTATTGGAGCATATTGATCTTAATACTACTAACCTAATAGAGCTAGTTTAAGCATGTCTTATATCTAATTTATTTTTTAAGAAATTTTTTATGAACAAACCTCGAGGGCAGCTATGAGATCTCCTCGGCCACCTGGGCTCATCTAAAACCAAAATGCTAGTTCGGATACTTAGATGATACATTTGTTCTGGTCTCATAGGCACGATTATCAAATTCTCACCACAAGCACAAAAGCAATCAGTTATTAATTAACTAGTATATGGAATCCCTTTGATTTGCGATTAAGATTCTTTAATGTCGGAAACAGAGAAACTGACTAAAGCACTCAGATTGCTCTGTTGCACTGAAGTTATTTCTCCTTCAATTAGAGGATATAGTAATCAAACTCCGGAAAAGGGAATGATGATAAGGAGCCACCATTAGGTAGTGTTTGTTTCTGTCTGCATACATAGTACTACATGCAAAATAAGACGATTAATTCGGCGGTCCAACATAAAATAATCTTTAATACACATAAGACGAGTGGACAATGCCTTTTCAAACAAAAGGAGTATATAAATTTTTTGCTGCTGTGGAGAAGTCTATGTGCGGGAAACAAGACGCTCAATATTTACTAGACTTAAGGAATATAAACGATGTATTATAAAAAAAGCAAATTGTTCAATCTATTGTAGCTGAACATCAGCATACGGCTGGATATATTATTAAAGTAAAAGAAAGTTGCCCCGTGCAATCGAAGGTAAAGCGTCGAATTGCAAGTATTTTTAATTTGACACATTCTAATCCCAAGAACCATAATCTCTAATTAACCAAAGCCGTAAAAGCTCCTTTCTATGTTAAAATGAAAATTGTATATTTTTTTAAGGACGTTAAACGCTAAAATTTAATAAACTATTAATATTTTTAAAAAACGATGAAATACCAGCCAATGAAAACTGACAATTTGTATGCTTTAAAAGATTATTATATCTAAAATATGATAAAGGGCAAAATAGGTTTTTGTTTATATTAGTCATTATATTTGATCACGCTGGTTTGCCGTTAACTAGAAGTTGATTTTTTGGTACTTTACTTACTATCATTTAGTACTTTTTTACTACCATTTAGTGGAAATAATTAAAGAAAAAGATGTAAATGCGTAAACTATTTTGTTCTAATAGTCTTGACGTATATATTCGCCTTCAGAAGTTATCTTATTGTAAATATTAATAATTACTATTTACGCCGAATTTGGATGAAGCATTCTGAATTTCGTGCACAGCGTTCAGATTTTCCTGTCAAGCCGTTCGAGATCAATTTTTGACCAGGTGAGTATTTCGAACTTGTAGTAAATGGATGGGATAGCTCACGCGTTTATGGTTGATATTTTATTCTTTGCATACGGGTGTGTGGTAAGTATAGTTTTGACCCTTCTGAACAGTTCTTTTTCAGCCGCGTTTTATTTTCAGTTTGCCTAATTTCGCATCCCTGTAGTATTCTCGGGTATTGATAGGCTTCCTCGGGACCCAGTCCCAGCTCTGACCCGTCCTCAAGCATTAACTCATCAGCAGCAGTTGTTTTACCCCTTTTCCAACCCAAACTTCATACCAGCCTCAGGGCTTCTCGAAGTCGTTGCTTTCCTTTGGCGTAAACCTTTAGATCCTCTATATAGAATAGATACATAATTTGGGTGTCGGTGTTTAAGGTTTAGCATGTTGCTCAAAGGGTTTAGTGCCATACAAAACCATGAAAGGCTCAATCACCTTGAAAGATTCCTCTATGGATCGGGATTTCTTCAGTGGTGTATGAAATTATTTTTATTATTATTATTTTTAATATTATTTTTATTATTATTTTTATTATCATTATTATTAATAATATCATTACTTTCACTTTTAGAGGTAAATTCAACTGGTCCGACCATTTAAGACTAAGAATCAATTAGTTTAAGTCACAGCCTAGAAAAGACCTGGCAGTTTTCATTGCATCAAGGAATTTTGCATGAATTAGTACTATGGGGTATGCCAATCTTACGTAAAAGTTTTCATATAAGTTTTAAGGTATGATATTTCTTAAACTCAAGCAGGAATGAAGTAGGTAAGAATCTGTTAAAACTGATGGCTAGGGAGCAGACGTGAATTTCTTGTACCAGACATTGTGCCAGGTTAAGTTCAAAGGTGATATTTTCTTTTGTAATCACCTTTAACACGGTGGTGGTACTTCTGAGTGAAGTGTCTGATCATTTTGAAAAACACATGTGATAGCTGAACAGTTCGCATCGGTATGTATGTGGGAGTGCTCCTTGAAATTCAATTGACCAATTACTTAAATCATTTTTTTCCTTGCAACTTCAGTTGAATGTTCGAGTGTTTCGGGTTCCACTTCTAATTCTGTAACCTGCGTTGCAGTGTAGGGTTTAGTCATTTGTAATATTTCTAGTTTAAATTTTTAATGCTCTAGTCACCAGTCTGAAAATATAGTTAAACTTATTAAGATGAAAGAAGTTAAACTCATCACACTGAGTCAGTGCAAAAGCTCAATTTGCTGCTATTTAACGACTACCTCAAATTCTGCAGCTTTGCTGCGTAAACACTAAGTCAGTGCCCCTTAGTTTATTTATTTGCTGGGGCGTTAGAAGTTTTACTGTACCTGAAGGCCGCACATTCACATCTATTATTTCTGGCATCTTTTCAGAAGGTACTCCGAGATGAAAAGAACTGTATTGGTGATCTTCTTTCATTGTCATCTAGTCACATTAGCAGGGTTTTTTGAGAGTTTTACTGTTTTTGAAACAGTTTTAAAAATCGCAGTTTAGATGCTGGCCTTTTCCATTCTTTTTTTTCGTTTTTACAGGCGCGTTTAAATCGGTCTTTCAATATTAGACTTGGACATATGCACTGCATTCGTTTTTTTGATACCTATATTCTTGTTTTCATTTTCTGTAGTTTAGGGGAAGTTAACTTGAGTGAGTTAACTCACTTGTTTGGACCACAGATGATGACTTGCTAACAGGTCATCGATTTTTGACTCTAACGGAGTCTATATTACGTCCCCGTGTACGTGTTGGAGATACTAACATCAACACTAACTTTGTTGTTCAGTGACATTGAACTTACTTATACATCAGTTTTCAGGAAACGAGAGGCATAAACGGCGGAAAAACTAGCATTATCTTTTAATTTGTCATTGTTTTCTTTTAGTTCAAGTTCAAGGACTAGGGTGTTTCTTGAAATTAGTTATTTATTTTATATCACTTGTCATATCGTCGGAATCGTTACAGCCTAAATCAAATTGTTTGTTCAATTTTGATTGAAGAATCATTAGTTGTTAATATCTTTAATGGTTTCTCCTCCGTCATCTCATGCTAGATCAAAGTGGTTTGGTTCTTCTGGTAGCCGCATATGAACCTCAAGTATTTCTCTTCGGGTCTGAGTTCTAGATATATATATATATATATATATATATATATATATATATATATATATATATATATATATGGTAATCACAAAAAATTTCGAAAATATAAGGATTTCCTTTTAAATTTAGAGTCCCTAGAACACGAAAAACATTTTTTTTAGAAAAATATTTATATAAACAAATTATGTGCACACGATAACTTGAGATCGGTCACACCGATTTGGTTCAAACTTGCACCAAAAATACTGTGGGTAAAAAACAATGAAGAAACATATCACAACTGAAAAGCAAACTTACTCTATTGGAAAACTTTTATATTTTAAAGAATAATAAAATGCATTCAGAGGAAATCAAAGGAAGAAACACCGACGAAACAAACAAACTAATCGACCTAAGACAAAGGTTAAACCGAAATTCCAACAAATATTGAGAAAATAACAAAACCATGAGACGAGAAACCAGAAAGGATACACGAAATTTTAGTTCGAGAAAAGTTCTGAAAAATAAAACGTCAAACGATCAAAAACAAATTTATTCTTTTGGCGTATCTTAAGGGCATTATTTTAATCGTCATTTTTACTGTCAAAATAGTAAACTTTTTCAGACTAGTGAGTGCTTTAATGGATACATTATGGTTCTGAAGCAACGAGAAAACTTAGTCTTTCAGGAATATTTTTTTAACAACATTTGGACAATGTTTGACACAATAGACGCCAGAGGTTAAAGTTTTGTACGTTAATCAGATCGAAAATAATCATTATTAGAAACACAGCCGTGGTATCAGCCTCGGCTGATCCCTCGTCTGATAATATTCATGACTAGTCTCATAATGATCTTTATTTCGATCCTTACACAATATTTCAATTGCGACAATTAAGAGCCAGGTATTTATAAAATTTAGATAATTAGAACGGTGTGGCTATAAATATTTAGTAGTAAGTAGTCCTAACACTGGAACCTGTGGTGGAAGATAGATCAAAATACAAGAGTTCTAACCACACTACACCACAACTTGTTACGTTCTGGACGCGCGTTTCGCTAACCAAGTTAGCATCATCAGCAGATGATATAAACTAAAGTAACTTATACTAACCGAGACTATTTATAGGTACATGTGGTCACACTTGGTTGCACCCGACTGCACTGTTGTCAAGTAAACAATAGAGGGAACTATAGGGAATAGGCCCTTTGTCTTTATTTAGTGCTTTCTTACCACATGTAACTATTTCTATACTCTCAAATGCATCCAATAATCTATTATTAGATACATTTTTAATCAACTTAAGATTATTTATTCCTATTGGGTGATTGTTTTCCAAAGCATGTTGGGCAACGTTTGACTTTTCTGTTCTTCCGTATCTTAAATCTGCCATGTGTTTTTTAAAGCGAATGTTTATGGAGCGTTTAGTTTGCCCAACATATTTTAGATCGCAGACATTACAGCTATTTCATAGATGCCACTCCTCTCCCTCAAGTCGACTTTGTCTTTGGGGTTTCCAAGGAGATTTTTCAAACTGATCTCCGTTTTGTAGGCTACTCTAAAACCTACGTTTTTAAATACTTTTTCTAGACCTCTCGTATATCTGGGATCATATGGGATTACTATGAAGAGTAGTGGCATCTTTTAAATTTTTTTATGCTTATGTCTATTTACTAATTTATGTACAAAATTATCATTATATCCATTACTTTTAGCTATATTTTTCATCCGATTCATTTCATTGTTAAAACGTTCTTTACTTACTGGAAAATTGACTAACCTGTGAATTAAGAAATGGAATGCTGTCTTTTTGTGTTGACGGCAATGAAATGAGTCGGATGTTATATACCTATCAGTATTAGTAAATTTCCTATAAATATCAAATTCTAATTTATCGTTATTTCTAATAACTAACGTGTTGAGAAAAGGTAATTGCCCATTGTTTTCCTTTTCGTACGTAAAATTAATGGAAGGATATTTATTGTTTAATGTTTCTAAGAAAGTGTCCAAATTTTCTGTTTTAGTATCAAAAATAGCAAATATGTCGTCTAGGTATCTATACCACATCCTTGGGAAATACTTGAGTTCTTTTTGAATTGGGTTTCTAATCTGCCTATAAACAAATTTGCAAGGAACGGAGATAAGCAATTGCCCATCGCAGTTCCCTCATGTTGTTTATAATATTTATTGTTGAACTGAAAAAAATTCTGATTCATACATAATTTTGTGAGAAGTAAATATTCATCAATAATTTCTTTCTTCAAATTATTGATTTCAAGTAGTTCCTTTAGGTACTCTAAAGCTAGTGTTATGTTAGGTTAGAACTCTTGTATTTTGATCTAAGTAGTAAGTAAAGTAAACATAATTTCAGAGAATGATAAATTAGTGGCCAGAGTAAACCCAGATTTACTGGAACGAATACAATTACTAAGATATATAATTCATTTTAGAAACTGATCTGCAAATATAAAATTGTATACATTCTCCACATTTTTTTTTTAATAAATATGTTAATTTCTTTGTTATTAAATACGACCTGAGTTTTTTTGTGTTATGAAAATATATAAATAAAATTGTAGAAAGAAAAAGATTTTTTGATATAAAGAAACTGGTTGTATACAATTAAAAAAATATATAATATATAAATATAAGCAAAATTGGTAACTCATTTAATATAAAAATTGCATTGTTCACAATGATAAGTAGGTTAAATTAACTGCCAAAATAAAGGTATGCCTGAAATATAAAGAACTATTTCTTAAAATAAAAGTGGTCAAATAGTGGTGTATGTTTTTAGTGAAAACAAAATAACTTTAATACACAAAATAACTTTTTAACCCTATTCAATAATTACAAACATATATATGTATTTATTGTCTTTCTTGATCTAACCGTTGTACTTTAATCCTGTATCAGACATTTCAAGAATGGGGACTATAAACCTTATTTATACTTCATTTAGAAGATGACCATATATTTTAAAAACATTTTAAACTTACAAGTAAGTACCTCCTTAAGAACCTCTTTAAAAACCAGATTCCTCTGTCTACTTCGAAGTATAGTGCTCCATTATCAGCCAAGAACAGTAGCTAAAATCACAACTTTATGTGTTGTGTTACACAATCTGTGTATAGAAAATAATGTACCAGAACCTGAAGATGAGAATCACGATTTTGATTTTGAGATATATGTAGAACACGAAAACATAATTTGAATGATAAATTAGTGGCCCAGATTTGCTGGCACGGATACAATTACTAAGACATATAATTCATTTTAGCAACTGACTGGAAAATATAAAATTGTATGCATTCTCCACATTTTTTTTTGATAGATATACTAATTTTTTTGTTATTAAATACGATCTAAGTTTTTTTTGTGTTATGAAAATAAGTTCCCCAATTGTAGGAAGGAAAATCACTGGCCGACAATATTTTTCTAACACGGGCCAGCTCATTATTTTCACAATGAAAATACCCTCCCAATAATAAAAAATATTCGGAAAGCCCTAATACGTACCATTTTTAATAGCCTAACTAGAACCTTTTATATTGGCAGGTAAACAATTTTATGGTGGGGCGGCTAAAATGGACCCATTTTACAACGGAAAAATTACCTAGACTGGGTTGTTTACAACATTAGACATAAAATAAACGTTAAACATCACTTTTCTGTTGAGTTTCGAATTGAGTTGCAAAATTTCTCCTGACAAATTTTGTTATATTTGTAGAGAATTTCTGGTGAAATCACAAGCCAGGCCATTTTCCGAAAATGTAAAAAAAGACTACTATAAATATTTTGGTGTGTTAATTGGGGATCAAGATAAGCGGTGGGCTCCCCATGTGTGCTGTGTTACTTGTACTGTACAATTGGTGCAGTGGATGAAGGGAAAGAGAAAAAGTATGCCTTTTGCATCCCAGTTCCGGCGAGCCACATTTGATTGTTCAAAGTGAATTAAATGATTTAGTACGTGATTTGGGGTTATCCAAAGCAACAGTCAGAACTTCTGGGTTCCCGTCTTAAGGAATGGAACCTATTGGTCAAAGAAACAAAAATTACGAATTTCAGAAACAAAAATGCTATGTTTTCTGCATTCTACAGTATGGAAAATTCGTTGTGCGCGTGTGCTGATATAGACAGTTTAATGCAGGAACTTGAATGTTCAATATTCTCCCTGTGAGTAGCTTATTCATAGATTCATCTAAATATAGCTTAAAAGCTGTGTTATTTCATAATGTAAATTTAAAACCCTCTATACCAGTTGCCCATTTAGTTGCAATGAAAGAAAATTATGAAAATATGCGCACGATTTTGGATAAAATAAACTACAACGGGTATAAATGGCAGATATGTGTGGACTTAAAAGTTATAGCGATTTTAGTGGGACTTCAGGGGGGATTTACAAAATATTGCTGTTTTCTTTGTTTATGGAACAGTGGTGCAATAAATCAGCATTATGTAACACAAATTTGGCCAGAAAGAAGCGAATTTCAACCGGGATCCCAAAATGTTAAATTTATACCTCTTGTTGATCCCAAAAATGTATTTTTGCCTCCTCTTTACATTAAACTTGGGCTCATGAAAAACTTTGTGAAGGCTTTGAGTAAAGATGGTGATGGATTTAAATATCTAAGACAAGTCTTTGCCCAGTTAAGTGATGCCAAATTAAAAGAAGGCATTTTTATTGGGCCACAAATCAGAAAATTGCTGGACGATGTCAATTTTACGGAAAAGCTTACCAGGCAGGAACTCAGAGCATGGAATTCATTTGTTAATGTAGTAAGAGGATTTTTAGGCAACAATATGGATAAAAATTATGAACAATTAGTTAATGAACTCTTAGATGCCTATAAAGCGCTTGGTACCAGAATGTCATTAAAAATTCACTTCCTCCATTCCCATCTTTCATTTTTCCTAAAAATTTGGGAGCTGTTAGTGACGAGCAGGGTGAAAGGTTTCACCAAGATATCAGAACAATGGAAATTCGGTACCAAGGACGATGAGAGCCAACCATGATGGGTGACTACTGTTGGTTTTTGAAGAGAGAAGATAGGACACCTCATAAACGGAAAAAATAAAGTTTAAATAGTGTTTTAAGTTATTATTTTTCTCTTTTGCTTTTCTCTTAGATGTATGGTATGTTTAATAGGCGAAAACTGTAAACATAGTTAATAAACATTTTCACTTGAATGGATTAATCCGTCAAATTTGATACATTTATTTACCATGACAATACTTTAAGAAGCAAGCCTACTTTCAAAATTAATATGAAATATTATTGTCAAACAAATCAAATGTTTGATTTATATTAGGGCTGAGCTAGTGTTTTGCTAAATTTGTCGTTAAGGAAAAATTCCTGGAAAAAGTGCCATTTTGCGTCTCTTTTGGAAGCACAAAATCTTATTTTGCACGCGGTTGTAGTAACTGTATTTTTCGTAATATTGTCCAAAATTTTTGATATATTTTATAAATATTGTATACTTAGAATATTAATTAACAAATAATTGCATTGGTTAAAGAACTGTTTTTTTTTGCTGTTCTTAAAATTGTGTTACTTTAATGAAATAAATACTGTAAAACGTGTAGATTATTAGCTGTCAATCAGCAAAGCATCACAGCAAATCGTTTTGGACTAACTAATTATTATTAGAGCTACTAAGTTTTTAGTTTCTTAATTGAACTTGACGTTATAAAGGTCTGCTCTTCTAATCCTGTAATTAAATTAATCCTACAGAAAATAAATCATAACTTATTAATGTTTACCTCCATATTATAAATTCACGACTTCCTCCTACTTGCATTGGTTTATACGCGGTCAATATACATTTAATTATTTGTAATTCGTCAATAGAACCGCATTTAACATACCTACTTCTATATATAAAATGCATGTTTTATATTATTATATTAAGAATGACAAAATTTATTATTCGTGACAGATAATAATAATTTTGTTGCCTTTATCGAGGTCAACAAATAGCAATAAAATTAATTTAAAACAATAATATCATTAATGCTAATACTAGATTTTATAATTACTTTTTTTATTAATATAAGGGAAAATGTCAGATAGAAAAAATTAGATAATTAATGAACATTGAACCAGATTTATTTAAGTAATAAAGTCATGTAATATAATAATCAAGAGCTTGATGAGAAGTGTTCTACCCGTGCAATTTTTTAAGTTGATTAATTCACCAATCAATTAAACTCATTACTGCTATTTGATCGCTTATCTTAAGGTCACTAAGTTCTCTTAAAGCACTAATGTGCCTTGCTTCACTTTCATTACAGAAAATGTAGATGCATAGAATGTATATTAAAAGAAATCGGAAAAAGTCGGTTTTATTTTAAAAAATCAAGATTCAGCTTGTACAGTACAAAAATCATTTATACATAGAGTAACCAATCAAAAAATTAATAAAAATTGAGCAGGTCGAGCATTGATAACTTGAATTAAATTATATTATTAAATGCATTAATTAAAATTTTAATGCAGCAAAATAAATTTAAATAAAAATTATTTATTTGTTTGTTTCAGTTATTTGATTTAAGGGTATTTAAAAAAATTAAGTTTTTTTTTAATCCAAGGATCAGCTTTTGCAATAAATGAAATTAAAAGTTATTGGTCAAGCAAACTTTTTTTTGTTAAATAACTGTAAGAACTAAGAAAAGATCCTATAGTTTTAAATACAATTAGGGACTGTCACTGCACCGTTTGTCCATTATGTATTATTATAGATAAAAATTATGTTATACACATATATTTGAACCTATTTCGCCAGAGTCCAGAATATAAATATTTTAAAAGTATAGTGCTTTATATCAAATAACAAAAAAACCGACCTTTTGAAATTCTAAATCCCCCAAGTTTCTCTCCATCTGAACTATTTCCGTATGATTCGGGAATCGATTAAGCTGAAAGCGAGGTTGAAGCGTCATGTGGAATATTTATCTTCGAAGCGTCCTAAATACCAAGCTTACCCCGAAGAAAAAGCACGAGGAAAATCAAAAGCTAATTTCTTGTTGCTTCTTTTGGGGTAGGTACTGCTTGTTTGAGTGCGTCCCAACATAGTTAAATAAAGGGTCTCGCGAGAATTCTATAGACCTTAAATGAAAGCTCTCAGCAAATAGTATGTTGTGATTTATTTGAATTGTTTAAAGTGGAATTAGAAGAATTAGTAAGGAAAGTAAATAAAACTCAGGACTGCACGACAAAAAATACTTTAATAGTAAAATGAAACAGTAACCGAACGCGATCTGCTGAGGACTAAAAAATAAAATCATGGATCTTGTATTGCGACAGCCGATTCTAATATAAACAATCGCTATCGCGAATGTGACCTTAATACACAATATTTCTCTGAACTATATAAAAGTTTTAGTCGGCATTTGCCTTTTTGTATCTTAACCCTCTCCCTAAAAGTAAATCTGACAAAAAGAACAATAAAAAAATATTACAAATCCTTACAAACTAAACCAAGTTTTGAACGCAACAGTTCAAATCTATGTCTAGGTAACGGTTTTGTCATGATATCTGCAATTTGGCATTCGCTAGTTATATGTATATTAACATGAAAGTCACCCTTCACATATAAATCGCGCAAGTGATATTTAACATCTTTGTATTTAGTGCGCCTGTGAAACTCAGGATTTTTAATTAACTTGAGCGCACTTTGGTTATCAATATGCAGTACCGGTTTTTCGTCACTCACACCCGTTTCACTTAGAATGCGCTTTAACCAAACTAGATCTTTAGCCACGGTTGCCGCACTCAGGTATTCCGTTTCTGTTTGTAAATTGCGCGATATACCGTTGTTTTTTACTTAACCATGTTACTGCGGCGCCACTGATTTTAGAAACTACGCCGGATGTAGATTTTCGAGATTGAACATCACCCGCGAAATCAGCGTCGCAAAACACTTGAAGCTGCTCCTTGGTCCCGTACAGCAGGCCTAAATTCTGTGTGCCGTTGAGGTAGCGTAGAATCCTCTTCACTAATTGACAATGTACCTCAGTGGGATTTTCTAGTGCTCTTGAGGCAGTATTCACTGCAAAACCAATGGCAGGTCTGGTAACCACTTGTAGAAACATCAGACTCTCTACTATTTCCCTATATGGAAAAATTTTCTTTTCCTTGAGAAGAACTGGTCAGATCTCATCCCGGTTCCATGAGGGTTGATACTGGTTTCGAATCCAACATTCCATGCTCTATTAAAACTTTCTTAATATAATTCTTTTGAGTAACAAATATTGAACCATCGCCTAGTCTCTGAAGCTCGAAACCAATGGAATTATGAACATACGTTGTTACTTTTGTCTCAAAAATCTTCTGAATTTTACAAAAAAGATGTTTTAATATCAAACTGTCGTAGATGTAACTTCACTGAGGCAGCAGGACTCAATAAGACACGAAATCGTTTCAAATCGAGCAACTGTGCTCAACGTTTCTGCAAAATCCACACCAAATCTCTGTGAGCATCCCTTTATTACAAGCCTTGCTTTGAAACGTTCTGTTTCTCCATTTTCTTTCTATTTGATCCATCTGTTTTATATGGTTTTCTTATCTGGTGGTTTTTCCACTAAAATCCAGGTTTTGTTTTGTTCAAGCGAGCAAATTTCTTTTTGCATAGCCTTTGACTACTCACTGGATTTGGTTGAGGACATGGCTTCCTCAAAATTTACTGGTTCACTGTCTGCGATCCACGCAACAGGAATACCAAAGATATTTGGCTTGCTTAAAGTATCCCTTGGTCGTAGTTCACGTGACGTAGCTTTTGGAATCTCCACAGGGTCGATTTCCACTTCAGGCTCTTCTTGTGGAAGCTCTTCTGAGTCGTCCTTTTTGTCCTGATCTCTGTTCAAATTCTGCCGACGTAAGAACCAGCTTTTCCTTTTTAAAAATTACGCTATGACTCAAAATGACGTCATGTGTTTGTGGAATCCACACACTGTAATCACTAACATCGTCAAGATATCCAACCAAAAAACCTTTAAGACCCTTTTTATCAAGTTTTCTTCGCTTTTCCTTGGGTATATAAACAAAGCAATCTGTGCCAAATATTTTCAGTTTATCAATTTTTGGCTTCTTGTTGAACCATAATTCATACGGATCTTTATCTTTGCACTTTGTTGGTCCCGTTCTGTTCAAAACGTAGTATTGACAGCTTTAGCCCAAAAAAACTGCGCCAGATATGGTTTAGCATGCAACATGGAACGAGCTGCCTTCATCAATGTACGATTTTCATGTTCAGCACTTCCATTTTGCTGTGGGATTTAAGGTATTGTTACTGTATGCTTTATGCCTTCATATATAAACTCGCCACCACCATCTGAACGCAGTTCAATAATATTACTTCCAAACCGCGTATTTATCTTGGCACAATATTGTTTAAGCTTATCTTTGACTTCCGACTTCTCGCGAAGAAAATAAACTTGACGGTACCCATGATAATCATCCTTGAAAACTACAAAATACCTCTTTTTGCTCGGACTATCAACCTTCATCGGGCCGCATACATCTGAATGAATAATTGCCCTAGGTTTCGTTGCAGTGTCAATCCTCGTGCCGAACTTAAGTCTATGATGTTTACCTAACACGCACGCATCACACAAATCATCATTGTCCTCGGTCAGTTTAATACCAATGTTTATTTCCCTTGCCAGCCATAAGAGCAGTTTTCGGTGAAATCACTCTCAGCAAAACTCGATATAAGTTGCCAATCTCAGTTCCGAGAGCTACTAATTTATTACCACTGATAAATTTACAACTCGAACCATTATCGCTTATTATAAAATTGATACCTTTCTTAGCGGCGACTTTAACAGAAAACAAATTCTTTTCTATTTTTGGTACATACAGTACGTTAGTGAAAACACCCGGTAACCATTGATTATTTACCTGATTTTCGAATCCAACATTGGTCTCCGCTTCCAAGAGCCTCCACTGTATCACCATTGCCAACATAACCTAACCTAACCTAACCTAACCCCTCCACTGTATCACCATTGCCAACATAAATCAAAAGCTGCTTAGAAAAATCCTCAAATTTCACAAACAACTCGCGTTTATTTGTCATGTGATGCGAAGCTCTCGAGTCAACGAGCCAAAATTCATTTACTCTTTCACTTGTGTCCGCCATAAAAGCTTGTTTCTCCTTATTTGGACAGTCTCTAGATAACCCCGACAGTCTTTTAGTTGGTGGTTCATTTTTTGACATAACGAACAACGTGACACTGACGATGACTCATTCGTGTGCGACTGTGTAGACTGCTTTTTCTGGCCAAATTCATCTCGCTTTTTAACCTGTGACACTAAAGCAATTTTTGATTCTTCCTCATTTATCTGTTTTTCAAGACGCAACTCCTCTGTTAACAACCTTGTAGTCAAGTTTTCTAAGGTTCATTTGGATTGCTCTATAGAATCCCATGCACTGTGAAAGTAATTAAATTTTGCTGGCAATGTAGACAGAATTCTTGTTATCAACATGGACGTAGGTATCTGGCCACCCAATTTATCCATTTTGTAGGCTAGCTACTCGAGACATGTTGAGCAATATTACCGTCGACGCTCCATTTGAACTAAAAAAACTGCTTCTGCACCAAAGCCAAGCTTTCCTCGGATTTGAGGTCATACACATTGAGTTGTTTCGTCCAAATCTCCTGGGATGTCGTACAGTTTACCAATAATTGCAAGGGTTTGCAATCAACTGTTGATATATCGTCGATTTTTATTCTCATAATCTGCCACTGTATTTTCGGGTGGGAGCTCCGTCCCTTCACAAATCTCCAACGCGTCCTCGCTGTCCAAAAGCCTTTGCATTAGCAGCCATTGCGACCAAATGTCTGCATCACGAAGTTTGTCAATTCTTGGTTTATCGAACTCCATTGTTGCGAGCTTCGACAGATAGCTAACGGCACCAAATCACTATGCACTACCTTAGGATTAGCCACACTGACTATCCGTCACACTTTTACCAAGATCTACTTTCTCATTAATTAGACTTCTAATGGGTCTGGGCCCATAACCTGTTGTGATTTATTTGAGTTGTTTAAAGTGGAATTAGAAGAATTAGTGAAGAAAGTAAATAAAACTCAGGATTGCACGACAAAAATACTTTAATAGTAAAATGACGTATAAACAGTAACCGAACGCGATCTGCTTAGGACTAAAAAGTAAAATTATGCATCTTGTATTGCGACAGCCGATTCTAACATAAACAATCGCTATCACGAATGTGACCGTAATGCACAATATTTCTCTGAACTATATAAAAGCTTTAGTCAGCATTTGCCTTTTATATCTTAACATGGTGCACGTGTAAAATTGTCTGCCAACTTTACGTGTGGCAGAATTTTTCATTAAAATATGCTTTATTTTGGGCTAATCTTATACAGGACGACTAAAAATCAAAATGTAGTTTCTGTTACATATATCCGTACCAATACTTATCAAGAATATTTTAAAGAATAATAAGAATATAGGTAAGTATATTTTTTCTTCGCTTATGAAGAAAAACTACAGTGTTCGAAAGGAGGCGTAGATACACAAAAAGATAAGGAATATAATGTTTTTATTTAACAATATCATACATGAGAGAATTCAGAAAAGGTAAACAACGCTGAAAAGATGTTACTCGATGTATTTGCGTTTTCTATACGGTTATATAAAATCAATAATATAAAATTTTGCAATCAGTAGCTTTTTTACTCCTTAACCATCAATTTTATGAATTTTGCTTTTTCTGTGCAGCGAAAATTTCCACTACGTTTTATATATCATAGAAAAAATCTACAACCGTTCTACATAACGTTTTCAATACATAATAATTTATTCCGCCTACTCATATGTCTCAAGTCGGCACTCTTTTTAATTAATGACAGTGATACGCCTCTGTTTTAAATTTACTTTCTATTATATGCAAAGATCGATAGAAAATACAAAATGTCAGTATAATTCATTGGTCACGAATTCACTACAAAACGAAGCTGGCTGGGTTTCTCAATAAAAATAAATCTTATTAAATTACAGTACTAAGTACCATGAAATTTGCTTATAGTTAAAATTATTGAAAAATTATAATATTAATTGTTTGCGACAGTTTTTGTTTCTAATTTTTCGATTAAGCATAAACAAACGGTAACACAAGTGAAGGAAGTTCGATGCGCTTACGGCGTTAATTTCTAGTGCAGAAAATCCTTAACTTGATTTAGCCATAACAGGACAGAAAAGTGTTATACTAAATAAGTTGTACACAACGGAACTCATTTTCCAAATGTATGCCCAAATCATTCATAAAATCACAGAGTTTAGAAAAGGTCAAATTTGAATAGTGACCTATGATTTTATAATGGGATATGAACAAAAATTCGAAACGTCCTTTTTTAATTACTGTACTGTACAGTACTTTAGAAAATAAAGGTTCTTTACTCTTGACCTTTTTTTACCTTTTTGAAATTTTAGGAGCATAGAGTTTAAAAATGTAGTTATTTAAAATAATTATCTATAAATAATTTTTCTCGTAGATCAACAAATAAAAAAACTTTTCCTATTTTTAAAATAGTCAGGGGACACCCTGTGTATTAATATAATTCAAACAAGCCATGAGAGCTCCGTTTTATATTAGCTAACCGATAAAGTGGGGAAATCGAGAAGAAGTCTCCAGAACAATAATCATGACGACTACTACTAAAGACGAAGACAAAGTAGCAAATAAATTACAGATAAGACACCATGTAACATTACAATATGCTTACAGTAAGTACTAGCATATCAGCCCACATTAGTTAGAGAAACCAGTAAAAAAAAACTCGTGGTTTATACATATACGCCTTTAATCAACAAAATTTTTAGTTAGGTGGTGTTATTTTGTTTATTTATTAAAAGAATATTATTAAAATGCTCGAAGTAACATTTATAACTGACAAAATATAATTGATGTAAAATACTGTTAAGAATAGGTTTCACGTCATATGCTACTTAGCCTAGTTTTGCGTAGGTACAGTTACGGAACATAAAATATACTAACAAGAACAAAACACCTTATTTTAGCTTGCCTAACTCCAATGTGCACTCTACGAATTCAGGCTCACGTTACGCTAATAAAATTTACATTGTTTTGACTTTTATTTGTGGGGGAGATGGAGGCACATGTGGACAATTTGCACTTATTTCTTTATCAAAATAGGAGTTTGATAAATAAGTTAACTTTAATGTTATGGTCAGATAAAATTTCAAAAACATTCTAAATTTAAACTATCTATCCCATATTGTACCCTTCAAAACCAAAGCCAAATTTAAAGAATTAATTAGACCTAGTCGTGCCATATGTTTTAACTGGAATTGGATGTTTGAATATTAGGTATTCAAATGCAATGTGCGAAATATCTCTATCATTAAGAAAGATAAATCTTTGACCTGATGTTAATTTTACCAATTTTATAATCAAATTCAAAATTGGACTCTTCATCTCTTCCTCCATTTTCATTAGATTATTGGCAAAGCTATGCGTCGTTTTTGCTCTCAGACGTTTCTTATAGAAATATTTTCGAATATATGTTTTATGCGTTTTTAGTTTTCTTGTAACTTTCCGTTCTTTAGCACATCTCTTTTTATTTTCTCATTATTTTTCATCTTCCTCAAACCTATTTTTCTCCGACGTTTTCGTCACAATAACAGAATATCTCTTTTTTCTCTCTTTATTGGTTTTGCATTGAACAGCCTTTGAATAGGGTCAAGTATCTTCTAAAGCAAGGTTTTTTTATAGTTAATTTTTCCATCTGGGATTTGAGTTTAGGGGTTTTATTTCTTCTATACTTAACGGTGATGTACAAGGTTCAAAATATGCCACACTAGAACTAGAAACATGTAAGACATTGTGTGAAATATTCGTCCAAGTGGAAAGATGAGCACGATAGTTCGAGATTTGCAATATTATTGGAAACGTGTGAGAACTACGCAAAATATCATGCGAAGTTGCTAGATGTGATTTATTGTTTAAGGAAGATTCTTCAATATTTACAAAAAAAGTGGAAATACATGAAAGTTTGTTTATAATATCATTTGAAGGTACCACCACAACAGAGTCCCGTTCGATAACTTCAGGTTTACTAATATTATCCAAAGTAAACACATTTTTATTGAAAGGGTAGGAACTAGTTTTCTTAAATCTATATAAACTATTTTGACTCTTGAGTGCTTTATTAAATAGTGTGGCTTTTAAATGGACAATATCATACATATTAATTACCTTCCGGAGATGTTGAGACATCCATTAATGGAAAGACGCTCTGCAACGAACTTTAAAGGGTCCGAAAATACACACATCAAGTACTGTGTTGTATATGGAGGGAATGTCAAAAATACCAACCCATTATCTAGACAAGACTGGATTTTTTTAGACGCATGCGTATACACGTATGCCTTTTGACAGGTTTCATTATCTCAAAAATCCTTCGTTGGGCATCTAGCTACTTTGAGATGCAATGCTGCCTTCTGGTACATCTGTTAAAAATATTTCTTCAAATCAGACTCTAGAAAAAATATAAATTTGTTTACCTCTTTCTGCACCAATAGCTTGTCCAACCTGTTTACTACCTATACTAGCCACAATTTTTGGCATTTGGTATTGATACCACATTCATCAACATTTATAACCCGGTCACAAGAAATTTTATTTTTTTCATAAACATTTTCGAAGTTGTCGAAAAACCTTTATATATTTTCTAAATTAAAAATAATATTATGGGCCAAACTTGTTGATTCAGGTTTTCATAAATCTCTTTGGCCACTCAAGCCTGCTATTTTATATTCCTGTCAGAAATTCGGTGTTCCTTTGTCAAGTCTCACAATATATTCGTACTAACATATGTATACCTGGTAGAAGGTCAATCCATATTGCAATTTTTATAACCAAATGAGCTAATTCTCATCATCTTCTTTTGTAAACAGTTGCCGAAACACATATTTAAAGTTGGCTTTTCTTGTTGGAATCTCAATACATATTTTATTTTGTTCGTTATTTTTTTAAATCTCCTATGCAGCATTAAATTTTTTAGGCCGCATCTACTGCCTACTTCTCCTATTGATTCATTTCCATTTTTCATTTCACCCAGTACTTGAAGAACAATATCTTCTCTTATATTTGCCCTATTTGTTTTCTTAACGTAAGTACGAACCTTCTTGCTCATTTGTTCCAATATACCTAAAAACAAAGACTTTTTTAGGATTAAAGAAACTAATTTTATATTGGGCACATATGGACACGTCCACTTGTGCCCCAATATCTGGCCCAGAAATCGTATTTAAGATTTAAAATAAATGGTACACAATTTAAGGTTAGTAAATAACAGTAGTACTTACCAATATTTAAGCCATTAAGATTTCTTAAAACACCACTTTGACAAGATTTTAACTTTCTCTATGGATTTTATCAACAAGTTCGTCAAAACAGAAATATTTACTTTTATACCATAAAATCAAACATGTCCTAACAAAGGGCTAATTTCAACTGCCGTTGCTAAGAAATATATGTGTATAAGATAAGCTTTAGGCAGTGACATATCTATTTGTTTAAACCAATTTGAACCCGTTAGACAGAGGATATTTAAACTATCCACTTGTGCCCTTATCAACATGTAGGAGTATGGGATCTCCTATATAAATAATGTTTATCTTCTGAGATATCAGAAATTCCAATTCAACAGTGAAGTTTACAATAGTAGCATAAAATAATAGGCAAAACAATGTATAATTAACTGGTTTAACCTTACCAGGTATTGAATAGCAACGATAGTTTTCAAAGGCGTTTCATTTGCTTTATTAATGCATTTTTATTAAATACTATGCATCTATTAAAATTTTGTATTGGCGAAATCGAAGTTATAGCCACTTTCAATTAGTTATTTAAAACAAGTGCTCATGTCCACATGTACCTTCCTTCCTCCTACGTAAGTAATGTTTATCTTTTGAGGTTACAGAAATTTAAAACAAATAGTCATATTCACAATAGTAACATGAAATTATAAGCCAAACTTTAGTGTCGATCATTAACTTGTTTAACCTTACCTGGTACTGAATATCAACGATAGTTTTCAAAGACGTATTATTCGTTTTCCTAGTGTTGTTTTTATTAAATACAACACAGCTATTAGAGTTTTTTATTGAATTTATGGCTAGTTTTCAATTAGTTCTTTAAGACAGTGGTGTCTCTGCTATCATATTTGTATCTATTTAGTCTCATATGTAGGGTTTGGCTAGTTTGTTTACCCATATCTAGTATTGGGAAAATATATTATTTCCTTTATTAATACGGTTTTATAAAGTACACTATATTGGAAACCAGAGGGAGAGATGGAGTTTCTTATCAAATACAAAAATAAGCAACATACACATGGTCAGTAATTTGAATAATTAAAAAAACGCTGACGGACACACAAATTTACATTTTTTTTTCTTTGAAAAATGCAGCTGTCTACCTCGAAAATATGACGGAAGAGATTATCATTTGAAGTGAAGTGATCGTGTAACAAAACACAATTTTTGTATATTTTACAAAAATGAATTTTTTTGGAATAATATTAACTTAACATTTTTAGATACATTGAATAAAGTGTTACACCTGAAAATGATATATTATATATATATATATAATATATATATATATATATATATATATATATATATATATATATATATATATATATATATATGTGTTGATTTTTAGTCTTTTACGGATGGAAAAATACAATGTGTTTTCATTCCGGGTGTACATCCGTTCACTACTATCGTTCTGAAAAGAACAGTTTTGCTGACGTTTCGCCAAAATCACATTTGGCATTTTCGAAGCTTTCTTTCTCGCGTCCGAATAGAGACTGAGTCAGTCTGAGTTTTATCTTTATATTGCTATTGTTTGGACAATTGATTATTTTTACTATTATTACAGGACAACTCTCATATCTTTAAAAGTTTTTCGTGACATTTCACACTTATCCTCTTAATTAATTACCATTATAAAATAAACATATAACTATATATACATTTTCATAAATTAGATTTTTTTTTCTTGTTAAAAATAATATTGTATCTCTCTCACTCACGTCCTCTCTAATTCCTCTAAAAAACGTGTTTCAGTTGACAAAATGAAGTCCCATGATGGATATGTTTTTAAAAGTTTTTAAATTCTTTTTTCGATAGTAACCTTTCAACTTTTAAAATTTTTAAATAACAGAATGATGATTTGGTACAACTAAATGTGTGTCTTCTCCAGAGTATGTTTTTGCTTTAATAGCAAACCAACATTGGTGACTTCAAACGTATTATACTTACTAGTTAGTTTCTAACGTTTTTCCCTTTTTAAATTATTTGTAGAAAAGTCCTGAGGAAGGGATAAATTGATCCCGAAAGCTTGACAAAATAATAAGGAGTTCCACACCTTTATTTGCCCTTTTATATACATAAACTGCATCCCCATATATATATATATATATATATATATATATATATATATATATATATAAATTTATATATATATATATATATATATATACATATATATAATATTATAGTATAACTATCCTAGCACAATAAAACTAAAACTCCAAACAAAATAATTATTGAGAAACATTACGTAGGAGGATAATTTTACATCGCGTCAATATTCCTTAATATTCTTATCTGGCCACTTAAAAGAAATCAATAAACCCAAATTAAAACAACGAATGAAATTAATAAAGAATGAAACCCGTCGAATTTCATCGGGAGTAGTTTTTGTTAAGTTGACAACTGCTGCACAGAGCGGCGTTGTTTTTTTATTCATCTTGATGGTTATTTGCTTATTTACATTAGAGAGACGTTATTAACAAATTAATATTTAGGTCTTTTTGAGGTCCTAATCTTATTTAAACAAAAAGATATTTTTGATGGGACCAATACCCAAAATCCGCGATACCGATGCCGCGATCCCGGAGGAACAACCGTAAGCAATATATTAAGGATTGGCACTCGCTAACTGGAAAAACGATGAACATTTTTCGGAGTTTCGCACATGAGTCAATAATTTGTACAAGGGAGGTAATTCTTTTTCAAAATAAAAAATAATGTGCAAGTTTAGTTTTCTTCTTACAACGGTTTTTGCATTGACGTTGTTCTGCAGTTTTTTCCTTCCTGTACTTTTTCTTAGTAATATGATTGGACACTTTTTTCATGTGGTAATTTGTATTTGTCGACTCTCCTATTCACTAAAGAACAAACTGTTCGAAAGCTATAAATAAATAATTTGGGAATATAGCAGCAAACCAAGCGAGAGGTTCTTGGTCTTTGTAGTTGGACTAAGAAGGGATTCATTGTTGGTTGATACTTGTCTCATTCTAACGGGCATGGCTAAAGTAGAACAGAATCCACCAGTGTTTTTTTTGGACAGACTCGAAAATTTTGAATGTAAAAGGAGATTCAATAACAAATCTCATCTCTCATGGCTGGCTATGTTATGTGATTTGTAAAGGGGATACAAGTGTGCAGTCATTATAACAAAACTGATTTCATTTGTTTATGGAGACGAATTATTATTTTTTTATGACAATATTAAAATCTTAGCCAATAATCGTTTTTCCTTAAACTATTTTCCAAACAAAGCAAAGTATTATAGCAGGGGCGGTCCTGCGACACCTCGATGGTATCTTGACCCACGATCGGCCCCAGGAGCTCTTCGCCTCACCTGCCTGCAAGAAGTGTTTACCTGTCAACTTTTGTGCACCTGTCTTAAGCGTGATACCTGGTTTGCACAGGTAGCTGTTATTCACCAAAAAAAAATTCCAAGAAGCGAACTTCTCCGAGCCTCGCGTCATCACAAGAGCCGAGCCTCGGCTCGCCGAATTCGGACGAAATATACCCAGAATTGTTTTTCTGTTAATTAAAGTTAATGTGTTCGACGTAAAACGAAAGGTCAGCCGATAACAAAAGTTCAAGTATGTAATACTAAGAATTGATACGAGATTTGTTTTCAACTATTTAAAATTAATGTGTTCGAGTCACAAGAGTTCGAGTCTAGTCTAATTTTCTGTTAAAATAATGGAATAAAACTCAGCTTTGAAATAATTTGGATTTATTTAAATTTTCGGATAGAAATATACAAAAAAAGTCAAAATTCTTGAAATTTTCTTTTCTTTCTTTCGTAAAAAGCAAATTGTGCAATATTGTACGAAGTTTCCATTAATTGCAGTCCGATGTAAATTAGTTTATTAAATTTTATGTTTAATCGGTTCATTTCAATTAAGACTAGATTTTCTGCAAAAATTTCAAAACCGTGAAAATTAGGTTGTGAAATGTAATAATTTGCACCATATCTGGCTGACCATTTCGAAACTAATTTTGTATCACGATATTTGCGTACATTTTCAATTGTTTTTCCATATGGTGCGTTATTCATCAATTTAAAGACATTTTTTTCAAACTCGTTTTTACTATTTATTCTGAGAGTAGTATTTAGGTCTATATATATTTTTTTAGCCATGGAGATTGTTTAAATTTTAAACACCTATGAACTTTTCCAATTTTAAGACCGAATTTGGTGACTAGCTGCAAATTTTTGTAATGAATAACGTAACGTTTCTTATCATAAAGCGTGGTTAATAGTTTGGGAAGTGAAGTAGCTGAAGTTGGTGGTACTAAATGTTCAAGACAGAGTGGTAAATCCTTATGTGTTCCAAATAACTCTTTTGGATAATAAAGGTCTACTTCAAAAATATACCCATATTCACTATTATCGGCTACATCTAAAATATTTGTTTCCTGATAGATATCTTCAAACCACTGAAAGTCTTCAGTAGGCAGAGGATAACTCATAGCAGCGCCATATAAATTTACAACATCGAAATACATAAGATAGCTAGATGGTTTGTCAGGGTTATAATCTGCCCCCATATATTCATTATTAGCCTTAGCGTATCTAATTGAGTTTTGTGAAATTCTCCCTTTTATACCCTTTTCAATAAACATAATCATATCAATATCTGTTAAGAGGTCCAATTTTACTTCAGTAATTTTTTACATGCATCATCATTTTTCAATTGATGTTTCCAAACAGACTTTCCGAAAGTTTTCAAAGACATCAACTAAAAGTAGGACATCGGATTTAAGATACAATTCAGCATATTCTTGAAGCCTTTTAATTTTAAACGTATCCCACAACGTAGAAGCATGTTGATATGTTTGAATTAGAAATGGAACTATAAAATAGCTGCATTGGAGGTAAACTGTTATCTTGCAGCTTTTCACAAGAGTCTAGATATTCGTAAGGAAATACCCCCTTCCTGGTCACTAGTTTAAATTTGACATCATCCGGATAGTAGTATCTTGTAACAGTTTTTTGGTGATCCTCTAAATAGGACGCTAGTTTTTTCAAGGAACTGGCCATAAAACGAAATGAATCGATAAATCTAAAGCTAATATCTGAATTTTCAATGTACTTAGTGAAGAATATGTATTTTACTTTATTAAGTGGAAGCAAACTAATTATACCTTTCACTTCTGTAGAAAGGGTCTTGATTAAGAAGTAACTATCGTACCCTGATAGATTATGAAATATTACAGGCACAGTTTTTTTTTATCTGAAAATTTTAAATTACATGATCTATGTGCAGCTCCTCGGAATAACCCTGTTAAATGACAATGGTCTCTTACTTTATTACCTCTAAAAAAGGTTCATTACAAAAATGACATATTTTTGCTTGACAATGAGCCTTATTTTCTTGTTTACTTAGAGGTATCATAGATTGTGGGTTTGAATATATTGAATTAACTTTATAAGCAATTTTGCCAAGTTTCCTGACAAACCATTCTTGACACTTTTCTCCAGTATATGAATGAAATTCCGATAGCGAGTCATCATAAGAACATTTTAGAAAATATGAAATACTAAATACTTCATGTTTTTAATATTTTTTTGATTTCGTAGTGCATTGCTTGTCTTCATACTTGACAAGCATGCTCTCTAAATCTGCGTAAATTGCAAAAGGAACCAATAATTTATTTGAGAAATTTTTAAAAATTAAAATTTTTTCGTTTTCCTTTGGCAATGTAATTTTACATTTATTTAATAATTGGCAATCTTTGTAATGTTTTTTCAAAATGGGTTCAGTTTTAAAATGATTAAGACAACGCTCGCAAAACCATTTCTTATGTTTTCTATTACCCATTTGGGTATTCAATAAACCACTTAATTTTTTTATGCATGCAAAATGAAATGTTGTATTTGCAGGTTCGAGAAAATATTGTGTGTTTTCTAATTCAACATTATTACAAGGTAGTATAAGTAAATTAACTGTATCTGTAAAATATTCTATTTTGCTTAATAATAAGGGTAAAATTTCTCTGTTTCTTAAACAAAAAACATTAATAGCTAAGTTGTTCATTCTTTCAAACTTGGAAATATCTTTTAGAGCAATTGGAAATTGAATTCCGTCATATTTCAAATAGTGACTGAAATGATCATAAGACGCGCGTGAAACGTTTTTGTCTTTTCTGGGTCCACGTATAGCACACATAGACACACAATTTTAGTTTTTTTATGAATTCAGACAATTGCACATAAGTGGAAGACTTCACGCTTATTGGATTAAAAGAATTAATATTTACTTTCAAGTACCAAATTTCACACAAGGCCCAACCACTGTCTCTTTCTTGAAATTCTTCAAGTTGAACCAAAATCTTATCAGTAACGTGTATCTTATACCATTCAGTCAGATTCGTAGATGGTTCAATTAGTGAATTTTTCGTTGTAAAGTAGCGGATTTTTCTAAATTTTGAGGTTTTATAAATAAACCTGTAAACACAACATTTACTTTAATCATAGAATTTTTAAGTTTAGTTTTAATCCTGTTTGAAAAAATACGAAAAGCACTATTTAAAAACTCTCTTGGTTCTTTCATCTTTAAATTGTTAATAATTCCCGTTTTTATTCTCCCTTTAAAACAAGAATCAACATCTTCCCAAACTAATTTTCTTTTTAATAGACCCTTGTTATTTTTTAAATGCAATTTAAAACGTAATAAAAAGTCTTTTAAAATTGACAAATTACTTTCCACTCTACATGAACTACTTTTTATACATTTTTTAATAATGGCAATTGATTTTTTTAGATGTTTGGTAATCTTCTTTGTTTTAAGTAATCTACTTACCATTTCAGTTTTCTGGACCGCCTCACTTGAAAATGAATCTAGGACTTTGTTGCTGCTGGACGACATTTTGGTTTTTGTTTTCTTTTAGTGTAGTGGCAAGAAGGACTACAAAGACTGCAGTGTGAATATAATTTATATACAAAACTCTTATCAGCCATTCGCTTCATTTCTATTGACAACACACACACATACACAAAGTAGCATGGTATAATTGTGTATATGTAAAATTTTCCAGAAGATAAGTCACGTTGCACCAAAAACATGTTTTATCAAATATAGGTCACGTTGCATGACCTATATTGCATTTTTTGTTTCCGTTAGCAAATACAAGTCACGTTGCAAAATATTAAGAAAATTTCTGTTTTTGCTAGTAATTATAATAAAAGATAAAGAAACATTTACAGTGGACGTGTTACAATATGTAACGCAGCAAATTTAGTTGAAAATTTCCTTTGAAATTAATGAATACTTTTATCGTCGTCTACGTCAAAATTGTTAATTTTTTCAATGATAAATTTGTATTTATACTCATCCAGAGTTTGTGTTTGGTATCAGTTCTCTGTCTATGCGTTTGGGAAACAGCCAAACGAAAATGCTCAAGATGGCAACAGTACCCAGTACACTTGTCGTATTTTCTGAAGATAAAATAAACTGTCCTGTGCGTCACGTCTTGGTTGTTATGAAACAGCTTTTTCAGTAAGTATTTGTTAATTTTTTTTAAAGCGTTAGTGAACGTACCATTTATTACAATAACAGCTCCTTTTATTACATTTTGTGCATGAATTTGTTTAGCTAGGTGCTGTAGCTTTTTTTATATATTCCATAAATTTATATAGCATTGATGGTGCAGTAGTTGCGTAGCCTGCCATACCTATAATTTTTATTTTATTCCAGAATTTTTTTCTCGATCTACATTTACATTTTTTTTTATTTTGAAAGCTTTTCAGCAATATTTTTTATTTTTGCAAAAATACTGACTGTATAAAAATGCTTCCTATGAGGTGTTATAAAACTTGCATTTAGAGAAGTTTTTTTTCCTTTCAGATATGGTGTTGATAGGATTCTCGAAAGGGATTATAAGGTGTATATACACCTTACCTATAGTCCCCGGAGAGAAACCTTAAAATGAAAATTTGGAAATCTCCCCGTACGCTATCTACGGACAAAAATCAATAATGATGAGGAATTTAGGATACTCGAAAGAGTGGTAAAACGGTTCAAATTTAATCTTGTGGACGAGGATGTGGAAACAACTGTTAGTGAGCAGCAACGACGAATACTACCATCAACATCATCGTCGTCGTTGTCGTCGTCGGCGAAACGGCAAAAGTTGACTTTGGAGGAGGTCTATTCCTCCAGCGAGGATGAAGAGCAACAGCAACAACAACAACAACAACAACAATAAGAACAAACAAATGTAAATTATTTTTAGTAATTTTAGTGTTCTTTTTTCAGATTTAAATATAGTTAGAATAGTATATTTATTTTTTTATTACAGCAAAATCAACTAACTTTGATAAAAGGTTATAATTACCAAAGCTTAAAAAAGTGTTGGACTTCAAAATCATTACATGATGTGATTGGTGCTGAAGTTCTAGATGAGGTAAAAATCATTAACCTATTACTAAAATCTTGTCCCTGTAGATCCTTTGTAGCCGGTGGTTATCTTAGTTATTTAGTAGTTCAAACCAAAAGTTACGCAGATGTTGACATGTTTATTGAATTTAGTCCCGTATGTGAAGCGGCATGTTTATTGATTTGAAATATACTGATGGAGAAACTTAAGGAAAATGGTTATAGAAGTGTACAAAGTATAACTTGTAAGTATAATTTGTCGTCAAAAAAGGTTTTTTATTACAATTGATATTTTTGAAAGAAAACTCTAACCATTTAACTTTTGAAGAACTAATTATACATACGATAACTAATTTTGATTTAGATATATGTAAAACTGCTTTATTTAGGCAAAATAATTCATTACATACAATTCAAATGAATCAAATGAAGAAAATTGAAAATTGTATTCCAAGAAATCTTAATCGTCGTGATAAATATATAGAAAGACGCCTTGAAAATGTATTGAATGTAGACACCTTAGCAATGATATGTCTGAAAAAAATAACATATCTAAAAGTAGGATAACGATTTGAATAAATACAATTTACATAATATTTTAGTTTTTTATTTCAATCTCCATTACAATTTCTACATTTAAATATATTCCAATGATATAAATTAAATACGTTTTCCAAGATACAATTTAATGTATAACTATCGTGTTGCTGACAACGATACGACTTGAATATATTTTGTAATTCGGCCAAGGGTGGACATCCTCTTGTTTTCAAATCAATAACGGTGTAACTTGTTATGAACAATAATCTGGTCAACCACTCCAATTTTTGATTTCCCTTTACTGCAATTATATTGTCGGTATAGTCGTTATTCCAAGAGTCAACAGTGTCATATCCATTTTCTTCAATAATAAAATATTTTATAAACTCAGTCAAATTTTCATATTTCAAATTTTCAAAAGCATCGTTTGACCATTCCAAGCCATGTACGTTGTTAGTTAACCATTTCATGTGATTTCTAATTTGGTCTTTGCAAAAGTCCAATTCAAAAGGAAGTTTAACTGAAGCATGTTTATAATTTTTATTTGAGGTATTGAGAATTGCAATTTCCTTGCACAAAAAAGTTGAGGTGCCATATTGAAATCCTTGTATATCTATTATAAACATGACTCTTTACAAAACGTTCACGATACTGCTGCTGCTGCTGCTGCTGCTGAGACTACTCCACCTTTTACCGCGAACAATCGATGACTGACGTTTTACTTTTGACACTTTGAAATTTAATATACTTCAACTGTACTGGTTAAAGGATTGTATTTGACTGAACGATCATGTAGAATCAAACAGAATGCTGAGGTATTGTTTATTATTGTTTTAGTTGTTTGTCGAATTCAATGCGAATATCAACAGCTCCACCTTTTAGGATGTCTTCACCTTGACGTGAACAGTCAACAACAATTAATGCTGTTTTAGTCTTGTATGTTGTTGGGTCATAACACGGATCACTCTGATTTTTATAATAATAGGATTTTTGAAATTGTTGATGATTTCATACGCAAGCGCATATTTATTGTTATCAAAGTCCAAATTTAGATTATCGTATGGAAACATATCAGAGTTCAAATACACCTTCAAATTTAATAAACTGCAATGCTGAAAATGACTCGCATTTTCCGCAATATTATTTTTTACACCACTTTGAAAACCAATGATGATAAAACGAGGCTTCTCCAATTGATTTGGTGATTTTACTGCCCATGTGTGGTTTTTGCTTTGCTGCAGTTGTGGATATTCATGTAGTTCCCAACTTCTGAAAGCAATCGTTAATTCCCTGTTACTTTCAAATTGTTTAAGTAAACGTAACTTTTGAGTATCACTAACGGTAACATGAGGCATTTTCCACATTACCTTACTCAGTGTAACTTTATAGGTTTCCATTTTGTCATTTTTTTGCATGATTCCCTCTGTATCAGAATTGCTTCTAATTAATATTAATTCTTGACGAAGATTCATGATTATTTTATGAAAATCCTCCGTAAAACCCATCAACATTTTTAGCGGAATACAAACATTAAAATTACCGTTACCATCCAAAATTTTGTGGATATGCCGGGATTTCGCACACGATCGATAACCACTCCTCCTAATTCGTAGCGAATTTCATCATACAATTGAATGATACCATTATTGATAAAAGTTACATTATCACTATAGGTATTATCGTTTTTAAGCAACTTTCATTCAATGTATAAAAAGCTTTGACTCGGTAACGTGTATAAATCTTGTGTTTGTATTGGTATTCTAATTTCATCGTTATTGTTTAGAGTTGTTGAGGAATAAGGTTGATGTGTATGGTATTGATAATTTATGATTGAGTCATTATTTAGCACATTTTCTGCCACTTTTAGCATGTTATAATTCATTGTCTTTGTGCCTATATCTACACTTGCAAACTAATATAATAAAAATTCTCTCCAAACTCGTAGTAATCCGTAGTTTAAAACTACACCAAAATCTTTGTAATTGTCCAATTTTTAATTTTAATTTTCCTTTTTCTTCTTCTCCTCCTAATGTAAATTGAATTCCAGTGAGAGTAGTACACGTTTGTTTTTAGATGTTAACTCCTTAAACGTTCTGGTGGAACTAATAGTTGTCTGTTCATCTAATTGGGTTTTATGATAATTTTCAAACGAGTCCTTTGGTATATTTAAAGAATTATGATTATACAGAAAAACCATTTTAAAAAATTCGCTTCAAATGTAACCTTATCGTTACTAGCCCGTTTATGAAATTGACTAATTTCTTATCCTGATCAGTTAATTTAAGGATTATCTCATCGATATATCGTGTGCTGATTGGTAGATAAATAATATTCGCTGGCTTCTCGACTATTTTGAAACCTGATGGAACCGTTGGATAAAACAAATGGATAATATGAACTAAATCTCCATTATTATAGGAATTTGTCACTAGATTACATTCTATACATATTGAATTAACTTTAAATATATTTACAGGATTATCGGAAATGTGTCTTTTATTGAGCTCGAGTTGCTTGCAACCGAATCCCAGTAAACTGCCAATCGAATTTTCTTTGCTGAAATCAATTTTACGGTTTCATTTAATTTCACACTGTAAAGTGTTATGGTTCGCTTCCAAACGAAGTGTGATTGGATCCTTTTCTTTTGAATGAAGTCTCAGATACGTCGTCAAATATTTTTGAATATCGCTAATTTGGTAGGTATAACAACGTGCTCATCTCTACAATGAAAACTGTTATTGCTACTATCAATGTTAGGAATTGAGTTGTAACTTTCAAAGTTTATTAAACCCAAAACATAATTTTCGTTTTCATTCAAAACAATAGGTGGATAAATTTTGGTTGAAAGTACAGACTCCGTTCCCGATAAGGTAAACGTATAAGTCTAACGACTTTTCGGATCAAAGTATTTACATTAAATAAAACAAAAATTATAGTTATATTGGTATTTATTCTAAATCTACAGAATGATACAAAAATTTCAGACACAAGTGACCACATATAAACGAGTCATAAGGTTGGTAACAATGATGATTATAAAATGTGTTACAAATACCATTAGAGTTAAAATATTTACACACTTTTTTAAATTTTAATTTTAAATATCCAAAACTATCAAAATAATGAACATTATTTCTATGTTTCCAATAAGCAGTCCAATGAGTTCCCGGTCCAGAAAAATTGTCTAAATTTATAATACCAGATTGATTTCTGTAAATTTTCTACGGTAATAGATCCTTCATAAACACTCCTCGAAAATATGGTATCTTGAGTACTTTAGTATACTTTTCAATATCAAAGTTACTTAAGGCACGGTTAGATAAGATTATCGGTATTTTTTTCCTGGGATGATTTCCTAAAAAAGGCCTAAACCTGTTTTGTATGGTTTTAAAAAGAGACCTTTTCCCAATGCAATGGATTCCATCGTCTTGTTGTGGCGTTCGCTTTGTTGCAATTGTTGTTTGGCAGCACGAGCATCAGATACGGCCTTTGCGATGTCGGCAGCTCCTCCACTTAACGCACCTAATGCACTCAGTCCTGCAAAAATAGGGATCCGAGGAAGAAAACCTCCAGTTTTTGGAATTTTAATTATTCTTGGCTGTCTGATTTTGGTATTGTTAACTGCTTTCATAGCTATCTTAACAGCATCGTAAATATTGGATGGTTTTTGATTTAAAATACTACTTTTAATCTTTTTTAAAACTGATCGAGAACTTTTTAATTTTGCACTGCTTCTTTTTATCTCGCTAACTTTTGGCCTTTTTGCCTTTTTGCTTTTCTGCTTCCGAGGTTTACTTTTTTTAATTGCTACCATGTTTACTACTTTCTGTTGGAAAAGTTTTTAAAACACTAAACGTTGAAGCCAGATAAATGAAAATATATACTATTTTTTTACTTTTTTTTTCAATGGGCCACTAGCAAATTCCTCATGAAAATTATCGTCGTCGTCGTTTAATTTCCGCTTATTGGATAAGTTTGCCAATTTTGTTTCAAATTTTAGTTTTTTCTCATCTTTTATATCATCATCAGAGTTATCTATCTTTCGTTTGAGCGCCCTATTTTGATGTTGTTGCAAATCTTGTTCAATCTCGTTCTCTAAGTTCTTTTGTTTCTCATCATCATTCTCAATAAAATTAGAAGGGTATCTTTAATTTCTTCTCATGATAATTATCGTATTTTTGTTCTTTATTTTTTGTTCCCTTTTTGACTTGTTTTTGATAAACCTTTCCAGTTTGACCTTTTACTTTCTCGAGTTGGTTTAGCAAAATCTCCATCTTTTTCATATAATCACGCATAGCCTTCACACTCTGTTCCATTATTGTTTTAAGATACTTGTTACCATGGATTCTATTGTATGACTGATTTAAATTGGGGTTATTACTCAAACTTATATCCCCACTGCTAGTACCCATACCTAGCTTTATTTTAGTTTGCATTGCAGCTGAAATACCTGCAGCGGCTAATTTTTCTTTCCAGGATGTATTCGATGAATTTATTCTGCTTAAAGCGTGTTTAAGTAAAATTTTATCTGCCGCATTACGATCTGATATGTTCTGATATTGTGAATAGGCAATATCATGATTTTTACATGCTTCATCTAACGGGTTAATTTCTTTATCACCACGTCGTAAACGTTTCTCTAATTTAGTTCCTGGACCAAAATAGTTATACCCTGGAAGATGTAATTCAAATGGAAGTTTGTTTATTATTGAGTTTAACAAACCTTCCCCATTAATCGTTCGTTGGTGTTGTGGATCAATCGAATAATACCTCATTTTAAAAGAAGTAAATAAAGACTAAATATAAATAACAGCGTATTATGGTTTTATAATTAGTTTTACATCGGATATTTAACATGGAGGAGAAAAAGAAGAAACATATCAAAATTGTGAAACAAAAAACATCTTTAACAGTAAATAATCATGATGTGAAAAAAAAAACAAAAATTATAAACACAGTATATTATTACCATCTACTATAAGGTCCATCATATCGGGACCTTCAAACTGTGGAAAAACCAATATCATGCTAAGCCTTCTTGAGAATCCCAATGGATTGAAATTTGAAAATGTCTACGTCTATTCAAAGTCTCTGTATCAACCTAAATATATGTATTTAGAGAAATTATTAAAACGAATAAAAGGAATCGGTTACTATGCATTCGATAATAGTGAACAAATATTATCTCCCTCTGACGCTAAAGCAAATTCAATTTTCATATTTGATGACGTCGCGTGTGATAAACAGAATGTTATCAGAAAATATGTTAGTATGGGACGTCACAATAATATAGACTCTTTTTACTTGTGTCAAACATAAGCAAAAATACCCAAACATTTGATAAGAGACAATGCTAACGTCTTAATATTATTTAAACAGGATGACTTAAATTTACATCATGTATACTCAGATCATATTGGTACTGATATGTCATTTGACAGCTTTAAAACCATATGTTCATACTGTTGAAAAGAACCATTTGGTTTTCTATCTATATTTAAGGATAATTAAATTGATGAAGGTCGATATCGGTTATGTTTTGATAAATATATATATCTGTAGTATCGCTTTTATAAATTATTACATAGTTGAACGTTGAAAAGTTCATCATCATTATTAAAAACTAAACATCAATCAGTTAAGAAAAAAATAATTTCAAAGAGAAAAGACATAAAGAATAAACTAGATATCTTAAAACATGGACAAATAGCCCACGAGAATGTATTTCAGCCTATAACAAAACATTTGGAGGTGATTGAGAACAAATTGGATCGAAAGAAGCACACTCCTGAAAGTTTGATATCGGAACTTAAAAGAAGGGAACAATTTTCTGATGACGATAACTATGATAATAAGGATGATAAAGATGACGAGGAGAAACTTTTTGGGGACCATAATAGTGAAGAGGAAAACGAGTCAGTGAAATCGGAACCTATACCCTCCACTTCTATCCCATTAGAGTTTAAGGATACTCCTACAGGAAACAAAATCACACATGCATATCAAACTGCACCAAAAATGAAAAGAAAATTATTTTCTTCCACAACAAAATCATCGTCTTCGTCACGGAAACCATATAATCTTAGAAAATTAATAATAAAATACGTGCAGGATGAAATCGAGGAAGAGGAAATTAGGAAACAAAGGGAATATGAAAAAGCACTAAATCAAACTATAAGAAAAAAATCATTTTCCGATTATTCTGATATATACCATAGTTTACCTTTAAAGTACATCAAAAAGTTTGTAAAGGATCCAAATAGTAGTAATTCTGATGAAAAATTTCAAGTAAAGTTTGAGAAGGCTATCGAACGGTTTTCTATCAGTAACAAAACGATACATTTCGATGTAGCTGATTTCATAATTGCAGGAAAAAAATATAAAGGCACTAATGGATTATATGGCTTATATATATATATATATATATATATATATATATATATATATATATATATATAATCAGAATGTTCCCACCATTTATACAAATGATGATGCAAAAAACTATTATTATTTAAAACAAATGCTATCAAAAATGTGAAATCAGTAAAAATAAGAAATTTAGAAAATTTATTGAACCAATAATAAATAAAACTGAGAGTAATTATACTAGTCTAACTGATGATGATGATGATGACGATGATGATGATGTTTTGAAACAGGGGGAGGGGATGTCTATAAAACTTTCAAACAATCCTATTGCTTACGTTTTTTGGGATGATCCTAATGAGTTGGTTGAGAGATTGGAGCTACTAGTTGCGTCTTAGGCTGCTGGTAATACAAATCACGTTAACGAGATTAATGCAATTTTTGAAGAATTACGAGAAGCCAATATAATAAAAATATGTCTAAATTTGTAACCAAAGTGAAAAAAGATATTGTTGAAGAACTTCATAAACTATCAAGAGTAAATTTTAAAAGAAGAAAGGTTATTATCAAATTTCTATTGGACTTAATGCAAACTGATTTGATTGATATGAAAGAATACGTACAAGAAAACAAAGGATACAAATATATACTCGTCGTAATTAACTATTTTTCTAAATACGTTTGGGCTTATCCGTTGAAAACAAAAACTGCCAAAGAGATATCTAAAGCGATGGAAAATGTATTCAAAGAACAGACACCTATACTTCTGTGCAGACGCCGGTGGTGAATTTACTGGAAAAGAAATGATGATTTTAATGAAAAAATATAATGTCAAACATTATTTAGTTTACAGTGAGAAAAAAAGCATCTATTGTTGAACCTGTAAATTGAACCCTTAAAGGAATGATGTGGAAAGAATTTAGTCTTCAAATATCATAAAAGTGGTTTGATATATTAAAACAAATCGTTTATTCCTATAATAATCGAGTATACACTACCACGGGTTTAAAACCGGCTAAAATTTCAAAAAAGCGTGAAAAACTGCTATTAAACACAGTTTATAATCGAATTAAAATGACATCGAAATCAAAATTCACGATAGGTGATCATGTAAGAATTTCCAAATTTAGAGGAGTTTTCGATAAACAATACCAACCAAATTGGCCAACAGAAATTTTTAGTGTAAAAAAAGTTCAACTTACAAATCCAGTGACATACCTACTTCAAGATGCAGAAAACCAAGACATTAAAGGAGGATTCTCTGAACTTCAATTGCAAAAAGTTAAATATCCAGACATTTATTTAGTTGAAAAAGTGTTAAAACGTAAAAACAACAAAGTATTTGTAAAATGGTTAGGTTTCAGTGATAAGCATAATAGTTGGATAGATAAAAATAATGTAGAATGACTTAATTAAATAAATATTTTTTTCATATACGTTTTATATATTTATTTCCATGTTTTTTACAAATAATTTATTTATTTTCAAACAGAAAAACAGTATTTATAATTATATAACAGCTTAGCGTTTCATAATGCTCAGTGCCAAGTAGTGCCATATGGATCCTTGTGAAAGTGACATTCGCGAACTTTCTTAAACTTGCTTCGTTTCGGTTCACTCTCCAGAGGTATTTTAAAAAATTTTTCCGCACTTATAAATTTTCTTAAAAAATTCAACTTTTTATCTCCTTTGACGTATATTTTTGAGGCATCATATCTTTTCATCACATGTTCTAAGACATTTTCTAGTTCGTTTAAGTCTATTAAACCAGACTCCCATATTAGACCATGATATGAGTTTTCGAGATAAGATGTCGTTTTTAAATCCTGACCTTTTAACATGCTTTTATTATATGGTGGTTTGAAAAGAAAATTTGAACAATTTGTTCCATCATACACAGCTAGTTCTTTTGAAATAAATCCAGAAGCACAATTAAATCCTTGGATATCAAGACATAAAATCGAATTTCCTCCTGCCATAGTTCGAGTTACGAGACACTACTGACGCCTAGTTCAATCTACTTTCTTTTATAAATAAAACTCTACCACTTTTTTTAATTATTGTTCTATTGGTGAGTAAAAATCACGTGAATTTACATCACACCCAGTAAGTAAAACTAAAAACAAATAAAATAAACCATAGTAGTTTTTTACATTACATTTAAATATTTTTGTACTGTTTTATTTTGACATTAAAATCATAGACCTAATACTATTTACACCAAATACATAATTCACTAAACAAGTACCACAAAATTTTAATAACTTTACTCTATGTTTTAAGTGTTTATTAATATTTTTTTCACTTAAACAATTACATATTTGACATAAAAATTGTATTCTTTCAAAATCCATTTTGTGTACGTACAGGGTCGGTCTTATTATAATAAATATGTAATTTGACATGTACTGTAAACAGTAGAATTTACACTAAAAATGTCTCCTAATTCTGTCTGACCAGTGCTGTAAACAGTGAAATGTGCACTAAAAATGTCTTTTAGTTCTACAGGCTTATATTCAAGATAAATATTTTTATCTAGAAAATATCTGGCAGTATACCAGTTACCATATATATCTGCAGGTTCATTAATATTCACAGAAACATATGTTAAGTTTGATACATTGTCTTTTAAGTGAGGCACTAGACCTATTTGGTGATTAGCCAAATTAAATATTTTATCGTTTGGCTTTACATTTTCATCAGGTTTTATTAAATCATAATGTATGTGAAACCATACATTATAACCAGTGTCTTGAAATGTTCTTAAACTTACATTTGTCAAATTATAATATCGTCTATTATTAATTAAAACAAAATTATAACTGCGCTCTTCTGAATAATATCTCTTTGTCGTCGTCGCCGTCGTTGGTTGACTATTAGTTAGGACATAATAATTGAAAAAAATACCAAAGAAAAGTAAAACAAATTTACTCATTATTTTGCAGCCTTCTCCTTCTTTCGTACTTTTATAATACTGTAAATAATACAAAACGGTATGTCTATTAATCCTCTTTTGTCCGTTAACCTCTTTGTGAAATTTTTCACAGCGGCAAAAGGCACAGATGTTTGGAGGTATTGAGTTCCCTCTACACTCTTGACACGTTCTGTGGACTGGAACAGGCATATATTACCACCAATCTGGTTCGTGATCGACTGCTATTAAATACTCTATATTTTACATATATATTAATTATTTTAAGTGCCATTCGAAACAAATATTTAACTTATCTAAAAAACAATTTTTTATTGCTCATCTCAATACTACACAAAGATCACCTTATCTACATACTTGAACTTTTGTTATCGGCTGACCTTTAGTTTTACGTCGAACACATTAATTTTAATTAACAGAAAAACAATTCTCGGTATATTTCGTCCGAATTCGGCGAGGCGAGGCTCGGCTCTTGTGATGACGCAAGGCTCGGCGAAGCTCGCTTCTTGGAATTTTTTTTTGGTAAATAACAGCTACCTGTGCAAACCAGGTGTCACGCTTAAGACAGGTGCACAAAAGTTGACAGGTAAACACTTCTTGCAGGCAGGTGAGGCGAAGAGCTCCTGGGACCGATCGTTGGTCAAGATGCCATCGAGGTGCACAGGACCGCCCCTGCTATACTACTAAGCAATACCTAGAATGATTAACTGCTATTGCAAAATGGAATCATTTCATCAATCAAGTTTGGATTAGATTTTCAGGAAATTAAAATGCAAGTATATTTTAGTGGCTTTAAAAAATCACACAAATCCAGATGATATTTTCCTTTTTTTAGCAAGTAGGCCAGTTATAGGCACCTTTTTGCTTTGGAGGTTTTTGATATGGATTTCGTGTATTTTTAAAGATGTGACCTACAAATATGAGAATCATGTTCAACCATATTAAACTTAATTTTAATAAATACAATTTCTTCGTAATTTAAATAAAAATATATGTAATAACAATCATTAGAACAATATAATATTATAGTTGCCTGCAAATTCTCTTTTAACATTAATAATTACACACTCAAGCAGTATCATTTTTTCGTAGACAAAAAGACTATTGTTCTAAATAGTTTTTCCTTTTTAAATAATTCTTTATAGAATGGTATTTTAATTCGGTGAAAGCTTTTTATTATTGTTTCTACAGGTTAATTTGTTTTTGGCTTCTTATTTATTATACAGACCACAGTAATATAAATAACGTTATTTACGTTTTAAAAAGATTACCATGTTTTGGAGACATGCGCGATTTAGAAAAATGTTAGATGCAGCTACTTTTCCCATGTGGAAACTTAGCTCCGCCGACTAGATTCACGAATACAATTTTGCTAATATAAAAAAGAGATAGAAACATAAAGTGGTGATCATTTAAACTTTTCCGTCCTCTTCTGCAGAAAGACAACTGTTTGAAATCTCATCAAAATACATCTATTTTTAATCTAAGCGTTATTTTTTTTCTACTTACATTAGTATGAGTTAATCCGGACATACTACATGTCGGCAATTATTTAAGGTATAAGAAATATTTTCTTGAGAAAGTTATTTCGTAAGTTCTGACTGTTCTGCAAATGTAGATATCTGGATACAAACGTGTGTATAGCTATTTAGGAGCGAAATGGATAATTCTATGTAATTTTTCTATAAATAACTCACGGTACCCAAATTTTATTAATTGTGTATCAATAGTCAAACTCTAAGTCAAAAACCGCTTTATTGTAATAAGAATGATCTGATATACAAAGCAATTAAACTTGAACTAAAAAAAAAACTTTACAACCATTCTCAGCATTATCATACAATTACTCTGGCAGCCGGTTATCAATTAAATAGTATGAAAGAGAAAAAAAAATATATACAAAAAAATAAAACATATTTAAACAGAGGTCTTAGTTAAAAAATATGAAATTGTTGCTCCAATTTCAGTACAAAGGTGGAGAAAAACTCCAGCAGAAATGAATGCAAGAACATAAAATAGATTAAAACGAAAAACAAATTAGCGTGAACAACATAATATAAAAACAATCCCATTAATCATAAAAAGTATTTACTCACTTCTCGCTTAAAAGGCTTTAAAGAAGAAATGCCCCTTATGTTTGAAGAATGGTTAAATAATTTTTTGCTGTTATAAATTATTAATAGATTTCTGGGTCAAAGCTGAAGAGGGAATAGGCAGGGAGGTGAGTCGAGAACTACGAGCAGACTCAATCTCATGTCGGAACTTAACATGCACAAGGCAGACTGATTCTAATTTAAATATACATGTCAGAGTCGGGATCTCCTGTGTCACAAAGTAAGGTCTACAAGACTCCCGGGAGTTTAATTGGCACTTATATCTAATTGCACGTTTCTGTAGCACAAAGACCATGTTGAACAGCTGATTAGAGCAAGATCCACAAAAGCATATGCCGTAATGTAAGTGGGACTCAATCAAAGCAAAGTAGACCTTTCTTGCTATCGACATGCTCAGCTCCTGAGCCACAACCCTCAAAGCAAAATATCGCCTAGATAATTTTACATTCATATTTAAGATGTATTTCAAACTATATACAAACCCAGAAATTTATTAACACGTAAATTTCACAAAATCTCATAATCTAGAGTCACTTCAGTAATCTGACATTTAAAAGAAACAATATTTGTTTTTGACACATTTAAAGTTTAGTAATTGAAATCACACTATTCTTTTATCCTTAATAAATAATCTTTAATGGCAAGCTCCAACTGATTTGCCTTGTCTTGCCAGAGGATGGTCCTATCGTTGGCAAACATCATAAATACTCCTGATGTGCTCAATCTGGACAGATCTTTTACATATAACAAAAACAAAAGTGGGCCTAAAACAGACCCCAGGAACACTAGAAGCAATTGCCCTGTCATTAAACACCAATCACTGATAGCGTTAAGACAAGTAGGACCGTATCCAGGACAAAGTTGCACCTCTGAATCCATAGATCTCAAGTTTTCTCAGCAGTACTTTATGATCTATACAGTCAAATGCCTTGGTAAGATCACAGAATACTGCTGCGGCAACTTTCCCATCATTCAAAGTACTAGACAAGTTGTTTAAGAAAGAGAAAATAGCATCGTTTGTGTTCTTGGAAGCCTGACAGCCAAACTGAACATTGCTTACAAGATTGTCTGATACAAATGAAACTTTAGCCAATGTGGAAAGTAAAGAAATAGGTCTAAAGTTAGATGGTGTTTCTCTCACCCCGTTTGAAAAGTGGAATAACTTTAGTTCGTTTCCTTAACAGATGCATTTAATACAAATGAAGAAAATCCTTTACTAGAGGCTTATTAGCTAATTTGCTTTTTTTGGAGATAGCATAGTAGCAAATAACAAATGTTCTGTTTTTTCCCATATTTCGTTTGGTGTTTAAATTTAAATACTAATTAAGTTCGATTTTCCCAATTAATTTGATAAATTGTGGTGTAAAGTTCTTGTTTTTTTTTCCAAAATATGTACAGATTTTTCACAGCAGTAGAATGGTACCAATCACATATATAATTTACAAACAAAATCACTAAAAAATGCAGTTATTTACAAAAGCACAATATCCACACACACTACAACATTGAACTAAAATTGTTGGAAAGAGTTCTAAATAAATAACACTTTAAGTAAATAAAGACAATTATGAAAATCAGAATAATAAATTGATATTTTTAGCTAAAGTGAAAAAATACATTTTTACAATGAGAATTTTATGAAGCCCTCTTAAACTTACATATTTTTCTGCAAATAGATCAGGAAACTAAGTTAAAGAACAATACTTTACGTAGAACTGAGTATTAAAGGATATTACACACAAATAATGGGTTTTTGGGAACCAACCGATTTTTCTGAAATGATGTTGTAGTCCTTACCGTCCTGATCGAAAGCTCTCATGACCACAATTTAACCATGCAAGTAATTTTGGATATACACGGTCTTAAACTTTAATCCCATATAAAATGCATGGGGAAAACAAGATGACACAAAAGTTGTTTTAACATATGTAGCATACTATAGTACCAAAATATAGTAACAACTATGGAATATCCATTAATTTCTTTATGCAAATTGAACTAAAAGATGCTCGGTTTGCAAAAAATGTGAAAAGAAAAGTTGATTCAATGACATCAAAAGTAACTGCTACTAGTCTATTAGAATGAAGTAATAATGTTAGCCCTAAAATATTTTCAGGTATATTTTACAAAGGTAGCCGACAACACCGGGTAAAAAGCTATGCAATCCAATCTTTACTTTAAGAACATAAATTGATTTAAAAAAATTACGCGTTCTCCAAATGGCTTATAATACCATCACATTGTGTTCTATAAGACTTTTTTTTAAAACTTTAAGTAGAACAGAGCATCAACAATCATAATTAAGCTTATCATCGTACACTCTTTAGTTCCAACCAGTTCTGCAATCTTGGAAACCAGTAGTTTAAAAATATTCGGGTAAAAAGGAAAGATGCTTAAAACTTTAAAAGGAATACACTGGGTAAAATCGGTCTAGATTCAAGTAGAAGCAAAATGAGCGTCCCTTCCTTCAGGGCGTTTTATATTTGTTTAACGTTAAATAGCAGAGAGAAAGCTATTAAGGAACCAAGTTAAGTCATCTAAGTTGTCAAATCGTTACTTGCAATTACCAACTTATTTTGCTTTATGGAAGAAAGGCAGGGCTATACAATAGAAAAATAAAAAATACAATTTTCGTAATTTTAATTTTAATAATAAGTAATAACAATAATAAAATGTTTTAAAGTCGGTACACTAATTTTTGCATTCCTAATTGTGTCAATACCGCTACCAATATCGGGAGTTTTAGCAACTTCGTGCTTCTCTATCCTAGTTCTAAAGTTACCGAATATCTGTATTTACCTATCAATAATTTTAATTATTTAGTAAGTAATTTTTTCATCAGCGACAGCAGTTGCAGTTTTGCCTCTGACATGGAACAAGGCCATCAGATAAACGCATTGGTCACGCGACGTTTTAGGCGGACTGTTAAGCGGCGTCTTAAATGATCAATAATTAACCGATGACGACGAGCGATAGTTTGTTCAAGGCTTTGCACCAGTGGTCCAGTCTATATTGACGAGCAGAACTTCAGAATACACTTGCCTCGAGGCTTGCCTACGAGTACTTGCACTACACTTTAGGCAAAATTTTTGAATATTCAAACAGATATACCTAAAGTTATAAAACTGGCAAAAAATTTTATATTTTTTTAGCTGCTTCAAAGACGAAAATAACTGCAATCGCTCAACAAGAAGTTGCAGCTAACTAACTGTAAAGGATAGTTTAATCCTCATTATTCTTTATTTCTTTGAACATTACATTTTATTCATGGATTTTGTATTCAAAAATCATCCACAGGTTTGCGTAAAGTTGCTTTCAAAGAATAATCTTAATTAATTCTGTACTAGTTTTGCTAAAATACGGACGAGTCACAGCGCCGCTCAAAAAGAGCAGTTTTGATTTCCATGATACTCAGAATATTCACATGTCAAGCAACATTTTTTTTAAGCGAATATTAAGCTCTGCCTTCTGCAATGTTTTCTTATAATATTGCCTATATATTTTTATAAAAATATTTCTGTTAAATCATATCCACCTTTTTTAGCCTCCTCATTTTTTAAATGTCGTATAACAGGTAAATAATTAGTTAAATTCTGAGATCAGTTAGCTTCCGACTTTATTTATCGCATATTTCACAATACTAACTTAATTTAATTATAAAGTGATACATGTTATAGATTAGAAACATAAGCTAGAATATGTTTTAGTTTAAATTACCGCAATACACCACCAGTACCTTGTTCTTTTCTTTTTTCGCGCGTTAGTGTTCTAACGACATTTTTGCATATACGTGCAAATTTAAACTCCACATTGACATTACTCAGTTGTAAGATTTAAAGGTATGCCAGGTTTGTTAATCTTATTTTGCTTATATTTCATGTGAATAGGCCATAAATACGTCCATAGTAAGATTTAAAATAAAATACATACTATACTGTATAGTAAAGTGGTTCAAAAGCTGTTTTTTTTGTAGTATATGGGATTATTCCAAAGTTTACAACTTTCAATTTTTTGAAAGTTAAATTCTTCTTGTAAAGAGTCTATTTTATTAAAATTTATGTTATTTAGATTGGAAAGTTTTACTTTCTTATAAGGATTTTTATTTGTATAATTAAAGTTTATTGGCGGTATAGGAACATTCCGAAATTCGCGTTTAG